>JABCMJ010011199.1:0-42005 GCA_014822125.1 Arbutus unedo | reverse complement strand
AAAGAGAGATAAAGGGGAGGCTATAGAAATCAATATTTTTTAGATCAATATTTAAATTCTTCATTTCTAATTAAATTTTAATGATCCGAACCGTTCAATGTGTTTAAAACATGTTTTTAAGGGTACTCGCAAGAAATCAGCTCAAAATATTATCAGAAAGGGTTTGATCCAAACAATGGTTTATAAAATAGTTCCTGTCAGCATTTTAAACCACTACTTGTTTTAAGCACATTGAACGGTTCGGATCATTAAAATTTAATCAGGAATGAAGAGTTTATATGTTGGTCCAATATTGGTCTAAAAAAATATTGGTCTATGAAGCCATCCCCTATATATATATATCTACATACATATATGAAAGTGATGAATCTACAAAACACACGTGTGTGTGTGTGTGTGTTTACTTATTTATATGAAATGAATTGCAAGAAGTAAAGGGAAGATAGATAAAAAACGATGTATAGTGGTTCGGTGATCCAGTGAGACGGGCTTCTAGTCTACTTTTCAAGAGCACCTCTTGAGTTCCACTTTTCTTGATATATGGATTACAATGCCAGCTTTCCCGAGCAGTTAGTAAACCGCTAGAATTTAACTCTCAAAATCTTTAAAAGAACAAATCCCAAGATAACTCCTATTTTGTTCTAAGCTCTCACAAGTGTTTAAGAACTTAAACACTAAATTTAGAAAGGGACTAAAGTTGAAGTAACTCTTTACAAGGATAAGAGATCTGTGAAAGATGAAGCTCACTCTTACAAAGTTACTCCTTGAATGAGTAATATAAAAATATAAGAGCTATGGAACTTGAAAGTTGGAAGATTTGAAAGTAAATGCTTTGAATGCTTGTAGATGCTCTCTTGGATAGTTGTTGTATCTATGATTGATGACCCACGCATGATATAAATACTCCTCAAAAAGATGTAGCCGTTTGAAGTAGGTGTGGAAGCATTTAATGCATTTTTAGCCGTCTACATGCTATCAGAAATTCAAATTTCTACAGGCCAGTTGACCGCCCCCATCTCTCGGTAGTCATGCCTTCTGCCCAGTCGTCATGTCAACTGATTTGTCATTTGGTCACGCTAAAAAATGACTTTCTTGAATTTTCTCAAAACTTCAACTTGTTAGGGGACAATTCAAGCAATACAAACATTTTTCCAAGACAATCACGATGCATAGAAGATATATAAAACATAAAGGTCAAATGCCTTGATTTTATTTAAATATTACCCTTAATATTAATTGATGTGAACAAGCTTTGATATATCAAATCCTTTGGAATATCACTTGTGATCATTTGCAATGACATAATTCAATTTCATCATCCAAATCAAAGTATGCATAAATACTATATTTCTAACATTCCTTTAAATAGCCCAAGAGATAAAAATCACAATAAAAAATAAACATAGTCTGACGAGATAAACCTATCTACATTATAGATAAATCGTAGATAATGAATAAAAATAAATCCTAGAGAAATAAAAATGGATAAATCCTAAATAACAAATATGATAAATCACTTGGGCTCACAATCATTTAGCCACAATAAAATGGAAGGGCCATCCTCCCACACTGACGGTGATAGACACGTGAAAATTTGGTGTCTGCACTAACTATCTCGGGGTAACTAGAACTCAGTTCCATCAAGTGTGGTCTGGTGCTGCTCTTATAGTACTCGAGCAGATCTGGTGCTTGTTGTTGTACGAATCCGCGGTTGATTAAAAAATGAGCAATAAAATAAGAATCGAAGGTTGCTCTGATACAAAACTAATGTGAAACCGGAGTATAACCCTTAGGAATCCACATCTAGGAGGAATTAGAGTAGCCCGTAAGAATCTGCACCTAGGGAGAATTAGAATCCACACTAATTCATGAAAACAAAAAAACTTTATTCATTCAATGTCAATAAACATCCTGTCGGGTCCTTTAAATAGGCCCAAGCCTCCCAAGAGATAACAACCACAATAAACAATAAACATAACCTAACAAGATAACCTCACCTACACAATATATAAATCCTGGATGACAGATAAAAACGGATAGAGATGAATCCTAGAGAAAAAAAATGTATAATCCTAAATAACAAATGAGATGAACATCATTATGATGAATCACATGGGCCCACAATCATTTAGCAACAATGACACTACTAGAAACTGCGGCTTTATAACTCTAGGTAGTTTTATATAGATTCAAGAGAACCATGCAACTTAGAATGAATGATAATTTGACTTCTTCTCAACTTAGAATGAATGGTCCTGCGGAAGCAGGACCATTTTTGTTTTAATCAATCTTTAAGCAATCCTAGCACATTTTTTGGAAGTGGCAGCCATCTCTTACTACAAGGTCTTCAACGTTGGAATATACTTCTCATTATGTTCATTTTTTTCTTTCCTGGTCTCTTGCATATGGTATCCTGAATAATTTATTGAAATTGTTCTTCTAAAAATAACACCATGTCAACTTATTCACATGTTCACTTAAAAGCATAAAAGGAAAAACCTGACTCCAGTACATTACACAAAAGCATGTGTACTGTGTATGCCACTAAACATTTTAGTTTTCAACCTTGAAAATGGAAAGAAAAAAGGAGACTTGGATATGTTGGCAGTTATACTGCAACAACACAATAATATACATGTTTATGATGATTCCTCCTGGACGTGCTGTTTTTTATGGATTGTTCAAATTTTGGAATGGCTCTATTCTTACTGCTTTTAGCTTTTCCCTATGATAGGATCCTGCTTACTAAGGAAAGATGAATCAAATCCAAATTTCTTTCAAAGTGGCATTGCACATAAAAGGATCCCAGTGTTGTTTTCTGCAAATGCCACTTTGGTTTCTGGTTTTATTGCATGAACCTTTACTGAGGAAATCTTCTGTTTGCTCTATAATTTTTCCTCCTCTTTTCATGTAGAGATGACAATGCCACCTAGCAAGGAAAAACAGGCCACAACCTTGTCCAGCTGCCAAACACCTTCAAAAAGTTTCACCAAAGTTCTCATATCATCCAAAGGTGATACATCTACCTCCACCAACCTCAAGTCCTTTAGTTTCAATGATCTCAAGAATGCCACAAAAAACTTCCGGTATGATAGTATTCTTGGCGAGGGGGGGTTTGGATGTGTCTTTAAAGGATGGATTGACGGGAACACTTTTGCACCCAGCAAACCTGGAACTGGTATGGTAGTGGCCATAAAAAAGCTCAAAGCCGAAAGCTTTCAAGGTCACAAGGAATGGCTTGTACGTGTCATAAAGACTTAACTTGAAGCTTTTGATCCCTTAACTTCTCTTCAATACCTTTGTATGCAGTTGTATGAAGTAAACCATGTCTAACTCCTCAAAACTTGGCAGACAGAAGTAAACTACTCAGGTCAGCTTCGCCATGAAAATCTCGTGAAACTCATTGGTTATTGCTCAGAGTCGAAGAACAGACTTATAGTATATGAGTTCATGCCAAAGGGAAGCTTGGAAAATCATCTATTCAGAAGTGAGTTCTTTTCTTTCTTTCTTTCTTTCTTGTTTTGTTTTCTTCCTCAAGGAATTCTTGCAATATATCAGTTCATCTAATTCTTCTGAGTAATACGTGGTATTAACAAAGTATTGCATGAGTAACTTTGCCTAAGGTTAGTTATATCGTTTTAGGTGATTAAGCTATGAAGAAAGATCTATACTATACTAATCAAATGCAGTCCACATGGCATCCTCCTAAACTGTAAAGAAGAAAAAGGGGGAAAAACTAGAAGAACACGTGGAACCCTTTGATGAGTTTGATTGTGCTCTTGGTGTTGAATTTATTGAATTTACACCGTCATACTACATACTAAAACATTCCAAATTGACAAGTTCATTGAAACTAAACAAATTGCAAATGTTTACAACTTTTTTGTATTTATATATATTTTTTTTTTGTATTTTATAAATCAAGGTATGCATCAATCTTTGCAAAATCTGCTATGTTCTTTTCCTAATCTCTATCTTGTTCAACAATGTCCTTGACAAACATGGATGAGGTTTAGTGATCCCTTTTCCCTATGTCCAAAGAGGCTCACCTTTTTGGTGCCTCACTCCTCGCTTTTTATGTGTGCCTTGTCGTATAAACCCGCACCTCTTCTAAAAGGTGCACAACCTGCTCAGATGCAACAAGTGCTTGCCTCAGTGCATCATCTTCCTCTTCTGTCGTAAAAATGAGGGCTTCATCGCCATTAGTTTGGTCTCTACTGACGATTCCACTCGTGAAGTGGATGTATCTTCACCTTTAGCTTGATGCTCAGCTCGATCTCTCGCCAAGTGCTCTTCCATAGTTGTCTGGTATTGGCACTGGCTTCATCCAGTTTTCTCAATACCTAGATATGGGTTCTTTCCCAAGAAAGCTTGATAAGATACAACCACTATTATCTGTCCAGGTTCTTCAACTAGATATGATGGATCTCCCACCCGGGCTTCTATTTCCTTTGGAATTTCTACCTTTGCTACTTGAGAGTATGAACCCCCTAGATTTGGGTGGGGTGATGTCTTTGGATCTATAGGCTATGGAACTCCCACAGGGACTTTTGGCTGTAGACCTTGCCCGAACGATGGCCTTCTACAACTATGAGCTAGTTTATAATCCGGGCAGCTGCTCCAATGGTTGCCAATTGGTTTTGGTTTTGATACTTCAACATAGTAATCTAGCTAGACATTTCAGGACTTTTATACAAGGTTCTCTAGATTGCTTCTCCCTTTTTGTTTTTACCATAACTGCACTTTGTTAGGTTGTGATCCCTATGTTGTGATACTTTGTTCACCCCTCCACGTATGATTCAGGGTAGGAGAGTGTAAGAACTTGTCCCTCATGGGTTAATTATCACCCCCTATACTGGTGTATTTGTTTGGGCAGCCTGTCCATACATTGTAAGTAAGATGGTCTATCAAATCCTATTACATGAACTATATGCAGTATTTCTCTGTAATGTAAGGGCCTTTGTTGTCAAAACCTACATCGGTTATTACTTTTCTTTAACGATGTAATAGAAGTAGTTTAATAAACAGTTTTGATCGGAATCATTAGATTGTTAACCACCAACTTTAAGCTGTTAAAGAGAGAGGGGTAACCTTTATTATTTGTATTCTCAGTATGCACCCTCACATGTCTCCTTCATAAGAAGGCTAAACACGTGCAAATATTTATAATCACTAGGTAGGCAGCAAGGTGCGAACACAATATTATTGCCTGCTCTGGTACCATATTAGATTGTTAACTGTCAACTCATCTAAGAGCTTAAGCTGTTAGAGAGGGGTAATTTTATTATTTATATTCTCAATAGGAATCATCATTTTCTCTTTTTGGTTGATGGTGGAAACATAGAAGCATTTAAGCTTAAAATAAATGTTCAGCTATTGCTCTTTGCTTTTGTCAAGATTAATGCATAAGTTGTTTTTCTTTTAGTTTATCCATTCGGAGGTAAATTTATTTCAAGTTTCTCGGTTAAGAACATTCAAAATTTCAGTCAGCTGGGCCAGACTTTCTGGTTGCTTCTGGAATGTGTTCATGTTCTTTGTACTTGGCTGTTTTACTGGAATTATGAAAAAGTTAAACTTTTTTTTTTAAATGTCAGAAATTTCATTCATCATAGCCATACGGAACTTACAAAGAGATATCATTACTATAGATTGGTAAGAGCAGAGCAGGACTACCTATTACTAGATGTGAGCTGTAATCCAAATTAACATGTACTGCAAAGCAGACCCCAAAATACAATTCGGGGATAGTGCTAGTCAAAGAAGAGCCAGTAGAGACCCGATTAAATGGGTAGCCCAAACCAATGGGAATAAGCATAGATGAATATACAAATTCCCTTTGGGTGAGTCCATTTGTGCAAATCACATACGTAGTCCACAATGCACAAATCACCCAGTCAACCAGTCATATTTGCGGCGTGTGTATTTCTTGTCATACTTATTTGTATTGTTAATTTCTCTGCAGAAGGTGTTGAACCTATTTCCTGGACAACACGGATGAGTATTGCTCTTGATGTTGCACGCGGATTATCCTTCTTACATAATTTGGACGCCAATGTAATCTACCGTGATTTGAAGGCTTCTAACATTCTACTTGATTCGGTAAGCTAACAAACATGAAGTTTGTGTTCATTTGTAGTATAGAACTGCTGCCTGGATTCATGTAATCATTTTCTACTGTAATGGAGCTTTGCAAAATTATGTAGGATTTCAATGCCAAGCTTTCAGATTTTGGCTTAGCAAGGGCTGGTCCCACTGGAGACAACACTCATGTTTCCACAAGAGTTGTGGGAACTCGAGGCTATGCTGCACCAGAATATGTAGCGACAGGTTCTGATCATCCTATTACTTATTTCCCCAAATCAATTCTCTGGAGTGCTGACAAATCAGATTATGACTTGCTAGGTGCAAGTTTGATTTATTTTCTTGTCATCAACATTTTTTCTCCCCTATTATCACCATGTCTCTGGACCGAAGGGTTTATTAGGGTAACCCCTTAATGGACGTAATGCCAGAGGTGAGGTCGTACCCAAGCTAATCCCCAGCATCCTGATGTACTGGGATCAACTCTGAGTACTGTACGTTTCCTATTTTTGGTTTTTGTGACCATCAGGTTGCTTTAGTACAGAAATGAAAAGTGAAGTAGTATCAAAGATACTAGAAATTTATGCAGAAGAGAAAGGAAAACCATGACCGCTTGGACTTTAGAGTTTAGCCCAAGTCATAGGGTTATTCAGTTGTATTTGGCCGCCAGATGAGGAAATGCATTGACTGTAACAGGGGAGAGAAATGCATTGGCCGCCAGGTGTAGGGGAGCGGTGTGTATGCAAATACACACATATATGTATAATATATTATATGTGTATAAACATATATTATATGTATAAAAGTAGGTGTTTATAGAAACTAATATAGATACTTTAAAATTATTATTTTTATGTTATTTAATATACGTAAATGTTATCTTTATACTAAATACTTGAGTAAATGTGAGTTACTAGTCTTCTTGTGTCTTAAAATTACTTCATATTTTCTCTTGCTTGGTATCTTTTCTTTTGTTTCTTTTGAGATTTCCTTGAGAGGTTCTATCCTAGTGGGAACAGGCTCCTATCTCGATGGGAGCGAGATTTTGAGAAGAGTCTAAACTTGGGAGCACGGGAGCGAGGTTCTGATGTGAATTCATCACATTAACAGAAGGATCTCGTTGCTAAGAACTGGCGGGCCCAAAAAATTACTAACTTACGTAACGGTTTTGGCCAATCTAAAATGCCTTCAACCTTTTTTGGCCAACCGAGATGTCATCCTTGATTACATGCCATGTGAATTTCATGCTAGTCAACCAAGGTTATCATTACTTAGCTTGGTGACAGTTTCTTTCCCTACAAATTAAGTAGTGTTGATGTTCTCCGGACTCCTTGGGTACACGAATATGCCTTTGATATAGACCACCACAAAGTCATCTAATTATGGTTTGAATAGTTTGTTTATGAAATCCATGAACGGGGCATTACCAAGAACCTAAGTAAAACCAACATGCCACCAACATGCCACCAACACCGATAGTCCAACACCCATATTCAAAAAATGGACTACATGACATTTGGGGCCACATTAAGAAAATATATATTTGTATTTCTAGTACATACAGAATGTCTGAACAAAAATAATAATCTTTTTTGAAAATGAGGTTAATAAAGGACATCATTCAAAGATGTTACATCATTGACACATGTAATCAACAAATGTGTTTTGTTATCTACGCATGTTATTATAATCTATTAGCAATCATCTATTAGACCATCCCAATGCCCCGTTTCGCCATGCATAAAATGAACCACCAATTAAGAGAAGCATGAAAAGGAAAGCATCCTTAGTTCACTTTGTGCTAGTTGGGTCTTGGTCAAACAAAAGAAGAATTCGTTAAGGTTTAACTAGAGCATATATTTAACAGCCAATGACATGTCCCGCTAGTATCCAAAGGGTGTCCCAAAAGTAGTGTCAGCTTGTTTGAGAGTTTGTGAGAGTGTCCAAGTGAGCAAAAGTGGAAAAAATTAGGACACTTCTCATTTGAGTGTTGAACACATGTTTCTAACACCGGTACGTCACCTTTGCGGAAGTGCCCGTAGTGCGTACCTAAGAACTCTTGGTGGCTGGACCTTGTTCAAAGCTATTATCTCCACATTCTCAACCTTATATATAATTGATGAAGCTATTAACATAATTATCATTGGTCGTTTTATTTTCATTTATGTTATCTCTCAAGGAATATTTAGGCTTTGGTTGGAAAGGATGGAAAGAAACGACTAAGGAAGGGAAAACTTTAGGTTTTATCCCTAATCCTTTTGTTTGACACTCTTGCCCAAATGGTTGTGCCGAATGAAACCATCATCATCCTCTTGATAAAGCTAATCTCTTCTTCTTTCTTCGTCTAAAACTTTTGTATTTTTGGGAGAGGTTGTGCTCACTGCAACTTTTGAATTAGATGCCTACTCCTCTTTGGTTCATCTCCTTAGAAGCGTCTCTATGATCAGGTTCCTAACTATTTTTTCTTCGTGTGTTTGGGTTTGCTTGCTTTGTTCTTCACCCTAAGTGGGACCGGAATAAGCTTGGTGCATGGTGTGTCTTATCTGTCTTCATGGTGCATTGAATTTATCAAAAGACTATGGTTGTTATGATTCGGTGACCCAAACGTTGTATGCGTCTCACATATCTTGAGCATCTGGCTTTGTTCTCCCTTCTTCCTCGCCAAAGAGGATTTGATCCACATTGATCCATTCACTTCTCTCATCCCTGCTGAGGAGTACATATCTACTTTTGAAGTGTTTGAGGCTTCGGTTGTTCCCTCTAGTTCCACTGTCTTTCCTACCTTTCCCTTAGTCTACTACTATTGTCATACAACATCTCCAAATCCTCTCCACTTTTCTGCCCTTCAGTGTGCCTTCAAGGACTATGGTCTGTCTGACTGCTAGTATCGTACTCATGATTGTCAACCACCTTTGAGACTTGGTTTTACTAATACTTGTTTATTTTCTTCCAATCATACCATTTTGTCATGTATCTACACCTCTTTTGAAGTGTGGTCTTACAAAAAAGCTTGTAATGATCCTAATTGGGTAATGCCATGAATGATGAGCTCACATTTTGCAAAAATTCAAACTTGGAAAATGGTTCCTCCATCCAGTTGTAGAAATCTTATTGGTTGCAAATGAGTTTTAAAAGTGAAGACATTTGATGGTTCTTGGAGCGGCATAAAGCTCGTTTGGTTGCTTAGGGATTCTCTTAGGAATATAGAATTAACTATGAGGCGACCATTGCCCCTTTGCCAAGATGACCATTGTTTTTAGTTTGATTTGTGTGGAATTCGGACAGCAGTGGCCTCTCTTTCAATTGAGTTGGATGCTAAGAATTCCTTTCTTAATGAGTATCGATCCAAAGAAGTTCATGCCTCTCCTAAGGGGCGTCCTCCCTCAAGCTAGTCTCATGCGTCTAGGCTGGCTTCTTGTCTTTGTTGTGCTCTCTATGGCCTTAAACATTCTCTATGTGGTTCTCCAAAATTTGCTTCCAGCCTAGCCCCTATGATTATGCTCTCTTTGTTCGCCCTACCTCTCATGGTCTTTGTCTTATGTTATTATATGCCAATGATACAATCGTTACTAGTTTTGACTCTATTTGTATTTGTGGGGTGTAGCTTCATGTCCTCCTGTGCATTCGAGGTGAAAGATTTTTGGCTCTTGTCAGGTATTTTCTTGGCATTGTCTCTTGTCCTAGCCCAAGTATGCGAATGACATTCTCCATTGTGCTCATTTAATGGATGACAAAATTGTTGATATTTCTACTGAATAAATGCTAAGTTCTCTGCTTCAGATAGAGTTCATCTTGCCAAATATAGTGAGCTCGTTGGCTGCCTAGCTTATCTTACTGGGACTCGGTTGACATTGCATATGTTGTCCATATTGTTAGTTTGTTCGTTTCTACTCCTTGATCTACATATGAGCTCCCTTGCTCCATGTTTTGTACTCTTTTTGTGGTAGTCTTCTTCAATGTTTACTGCTCTCTTGTACTTTAAGCTTGACTATTTGGGCTTGTATGGATGTTGATTGGATAGGTGATTAAGAGTCTACCTCCGGCTTTTGTGTTTTCTAAGAGATTCATCTATTTCATGAAAAAGTAGAAACAATCTGTTATTTCGACCTCAAGTAGAAGCCGAACATTATTGACCCTACGAGATCTTTGGCTCTGATGGCTTTTATCAGATATGAGTGTCACTCTTCCCTCCTCTACGCCTCTTTATTGTGATAATATGAGCGTTATTTAAATTTCTTGAATCTGATTTTCGATGAGCATACAAAGCATAGCATAATGAGATTAATTGTCATTTTGTTCGCAAATATCTTCAATCTGACACTATTGAGCTTTTTTGTTTCATCTCCACTGTAATTGGTTGATTTCTTCACGAAGGCTTAGATTGCTGGTTGCTTTTATTCCCTTCTTGGCAAACTACCGACATTGTCTACCCTCGCATCATCAATTTTGGTTGGTTTTTTTTTTTTTTTTTGGGGGGGGGGTGGAGATTGAACTCATTGATCATTCTTTAGAGTTATTGTCATTTATGCTATTTCCAAGGGTAGTTTAGTCTTTATATTTCCTAAGGTTTATCATGGTTGGTCTGGATGTAGTTATCATGTTTAGTGTTCTTCTCATTTATATTATTTCTAGGTTTAGTCATTCTGTTTTCAAGGGTTTGTTTATTTAACTTGATGGTAGCTTTGTATTCTATTATTTAAAAATTAGCAATGCACATTTTACATCTTGGTTCGCTAGTTTTTCGTAGTATCAGAACATTGCTGTTGAATCAGTCTTAGAGACCAATTGTGCTTTTTATAACTAATCAAATATACAACCATACACGGTGAAAGGATGTACCAGACTTTGTTCAACTCCCAGTGATCAATGCACACTCTTAAAGTTACATCTCTCTGCATAGTAGACAAAAAAGGAGCAGTACGAGGTGAAGGGCTGGACTGAATAAGCCCCTTGTCTGGCAACTTTTGAAGTTGAGTCTTCATTTCTTTCAGTGTCGTGGGGGGACATTCCGTAAATAGGATTTTGGAATGGCCTGATGTAGCTCATGGAGGGGATAAGAAGGTGTAAGAAGGATAGCACAAAAAGACCAGAGTCCTAACATAAGTCCACAGCCTTAACCTCAAATTCTCATGAATCAACTCTAATGATTACAATGACCAGAGTTCCTTTTTGTAAGCTAGGAGTCCTAGTTGAAAAGGAAGCTAGATTCCTAATTTGAAAAGGAAACAATCCTTATCCTTCATTTCTAATTATCCGAGCCTCAAAAGAAAATAAATTTTAGCTAATTAAATGCAACAATGAATTGTGAAAATCGTAAACCGAAGTTCTGAATTGCTTATATCTGCCACATCATTATCATCTACTTAATAAAGAACTCCTCGAGTTGGCTTCAAACTATTAAAATCGTCCAGGCTAAAGAATCAAATTTTTTGAGTATGAGAGCTGCTCGATTTGCTTCTCGTGCCAAATTATTGCAGTTCCTAATCTGTTGATGAGTTCCACCAAATATGAATCAAAGTCTTCAACACTAATGAAATCAATATGTTCTGATTTTACGAAGGAATTGGTTGAGAGAGAATCAATAGGATTCGGCATTTTTGCATGTGTCCTTATGGTCAATAGGCTTGTCTTTTTGTGAAATTGTTTTCTTCTCGAGGACTTCTCGATCTTCTATGATTGGAGGAGGATTAGGATTAGTCAGGTCGAGATGGGCTAGAAGCTTTATCTTGGTCAAGTATGTGAAAATGTTGCTCACTAGGTATTGAAGTAGGAGATCCATGACTTCAAATCTTATCCTTCTTTGGACTTGGCACCTTTATAAAAATAGCTTTTCCAGGACAATAGGAGAATGTCGAGGTGTTGTCTTTCTCATGATAGGTGGCATTCAATTCATCAATCCTTGGACGCCCTAGCTATACATGCATAATAGGCATAAGAGTGAAACCACAGCAAATCATATGAAAATAATTAACCTTCTGAATAGGAAGCAAGTACTCTGTCTCAAATAGAGATGGGAAGGTGTTCCGTCAGTAAGGAAAGCGACTTTTTTTTTCACCAGGAAAGACGGGTGTGGTTATCCGATCCTAGTTGATTGATCTTGACTTTACCAGCTCATGCACGGCATTCGTCAGACTTGAGCAGTAGGTTTCGACTCGGCCAGCTGTCTTGATGAAGATTGACTTCAGCCAAAGAGAATGAATTGACTTCGGGTTCGAGCCCTATGTGCTAGATCCGATCAACGAAAAAAGGAGCAGTATTATCTCAAAGTACATAGGGTTGTGGGTGTATTTCAGGCTAAAGTTTCATCCTTGTGACAGCTATCATGGATACTTTACTCATTACAAATCCTACATTAATGACAATTTTGCTAGCCTTGTTGGGGCCACCTAACAAAGGTATGAAAATGATTGGTCCGCTTCCCATCATTGAGAAGCAATCACAAATATTGTTTGTGGTCTAACTCACATAATGCATTTGCAAGAGTGGATGTGGGTTTTGTGTATAATTTTCCGGTTAAAGTTCTTGCGCGAGTGTCTAAGTCACATAATGCTCATAAAGCACTTTTGTGTAAAATCGAGTTCTTTAATTAGTTCTTCAATTTGGTGCAAAAAAAACCCAAAATGCACATAAATTTAAGCTGGAAAGTTCATGTATTTCAATGGTTTTCCTTGTTGGTTGCATTATTATTGATAGTTCTAAAGTTACCGACAACATTGATTATTATGTAAACGGAAAAGGGGAAATTTGGTTAGAGAAACTCGAAAGAGAAGAGTGATGTCAGCTGTTGTTACGTTCTGATGTCATGAGATGAGCTTAGAATATGGTCTGTTAAACTGAGTTCTCAACGAAACTTTTAGTATGATTTACCCCAAGTATGGATTTATATTGTACCATTATCCTCATCTAAATCATTGAGCTGCTTCAAGTCTTGTACATATCTTTTGTAGAACTATGCGTGCATTTAACCTGTCCTAAAGAAACTTTTTTTCTGGTTACTCGACCGCTAAACCGAGCAGGTCACTTGACTCCAAAGAGTGATGTCTACAGTTATGGAGTTGTGTTGTTAGAGTTGCTATCAGGAAGACCGGCAACGGGCGATGACAGGCCGGGGGGTGTTGAAGAAACCTTGGTGGATTGGGCAAAGCCTTTCCTGAGCGACAACCGGCGAGTTCTGAGAATAATGGACACACGACTCGGGGGTCAGTATTCCAAGAAGGGGGCCTTATCTGCTGCTTCACTTGCAGTACGGTGCCTGGACATAGATCCCAAAAATAGGCCAACCATGACAGACGTTCTATCCGCCATGAAACAACTTCACACATCCAAGGATGTCCCTAGGACCATACCGGCACCAAACCTGAAGCATCGCGGGATTCAACAGTTGAGTTAACCCCCACAACTCACGCTAATGCTGCAGTCAGTCATATACGCCGAGGTAGTCTCTAAATACATCAAATAACTCTGAAGAAAGCATAAGTTTTCACTTGGTTATTAGAGATGTCAAATCTGTACTGTACTGTACTGTATGGAACATTTATATTTGCAGACACCACCAACAAAGAGGAAAGAAGGGAAATTCTTGATATCCATGCTTAGTTTATATGTATACTGTTGTATCTAATTTTGCAATAGAGCAAGTAAATAATGTTACGGGCAGAAATCTCCCTCCCTGAGCTGGTCTTATCGAACATTTGCTTCCAAATGCTTCCCTACACAATTTACGTAGCCACTATGGAGATCTTATAAGTTGTAAACTTTGACTGCTTGAGGCATTGGCGGCTTGAATGGTATTTCCCTGAGGGAAATGAAAACTAAGTAGAACAGGCCAATGTTGGCTATTCCACTTCCAACCAGCTGAGAAAGAGCCCACAAACATATGAACACTGCATAACAAGTGACCGGTTGAGTTGAATTTTGGCTGTGTTTGGATGGCTGGAATCCAAAATCAGGAATGGTTGTCGGATTCCTAGGAATGTCATTTCCATTAATGCAATTCATGGGTATTCTCATTTAGGTATTTAGTTAATGTTGTAATGTTATCTCGAAGAAAGAAAAAAAAAAACAAATCAACCATGGAGAGCGTGAGAGTGAAATGAAATGAAATGAGGTTTTCGTTCAACTTTTCAACATTATCCTTTTAACTTTTCATAAGTATTTCTTTGTGTACAATGGTATTGGTGAATACTTTCATGTGCAAAAAGGACTATAGTTTGTGATTGTCCAACGTTTTAAACCAAGGTTCTGAATACCAGATCGGCTTAAGTACCGGGTTTTTTATTAGTATGGTACATATTAGTACCAGTCATATGTCGAGTACCGTATCAAATTTACTGCAACTATCAATTTATATATAAATCATAGAGAGATGGCCAAAAAAATTAATTTTATTTCTTGCAACTCTTAAAAAAAAGAGCCTGGTACAGACCAATATGGCCGGTATTGACCGGTACAGTCGATATCCAACCGGTACGGGCCGGTGTTTAGAATAATATGATATTAGAAGTATCTGGTACTGTTTTTACGTTAAAACGGTACGTATCGGCCAGTACCACCGGTACTGGTATGGTATTAATAACCTTGTTTTAAACCCTTTTTACACAAAGGTATATCTATATTTAACAAAGTAAAATTGGATTAAAAGATTTACATTGAACTAGATAGCGATACATGGGAAATATTAACCTTAAAAACACAATATAGTCAGTGGAGTTTATAGTTTCAAATGAAGGAGAAGAAAATGGTTATTTATGGAGTTTTCTCAATTAATTCAAACGAGATTGCTCAATCATTTATTAACAAATTCACTTATATACGACGACATGAAGAGTTCATTCGAGTAAAGATTGCAAACATATACTGAAAAAAAGTTAAGTTATATATATAACTTAATATATATATATATATATATATATATATAACCAATATTTAAACTCTTTATTCCTAATTAAATTTTAATGATCCGAACCGTTCAATGTGTTTAAAATATGTTTTTAAGGACATCCGCGAGAAATCAGCTCAAAATATTACCGGAAAGGGCTTGACTGATTTCTCGCGGGTAATTTTAAAAACCTGTTTTAAACACATTGAATGGTTTAGATTATTAAAATTTAATTAGGAATGAAGAGTTTAGATGTTTGTCTAATATTGATCTAAAAAAGTGTTAGTCCCTTCAGTCTCCCTATCTATATATATATATATATATATATATATATATATATATAGTGAGTTTCTATTGAGGGATCCCTCATTTTGTTAAAATAAGGACCTCTCATAACCGTTCAATTTGTTTAAAATATGATTTTAAGAGTACCTGAGAGAAATCGGCTCAAAAAAATATCAGAAAGAATTTGATCAAACTAGTTATTCATAAATACTAACAGGAACAGTTTTATGAAAAACTATTTCGATCAAGCCTTTTTCGGTAATATTTTGAATTGATTTCTGAGTATCCTTAAAAATATGTAAAATTGAGGCCCTTTGATCCTCTTGACGCGTGCCCAACTTTTGATCTGGCTTTAAAGTATGCGTATGACAATGCGCTATATTCCCATCGTCACAATAGTTGGTGCCTTTGGTAACACAATGATACATGCCTTGATTGTTCCCAATTCCGTGCCAGGGGAGGGGTTCTGGTCCTATTACGTCCCCTCTCCCGTGTATGGCTAGCTGTCGGAACCTTATTCCTCTGGGCATTGGTTCAAAGTTGGATACTGTCGAGGCCCTGATCTTTCTTTTCCAAATCTCCTTCCAACTGTTGGATGTACTACCGAGTGGTTAACCTAGGGACTCCCCTTGGCGACTACGGGTCCTTGGACATGATTTCTTCGTCAATGTGCCTTTTTCCTTATACATTGAATAACCCACATAATCCTTCCAATTGAGCCTAGTTGTCCTAACTGCCTTCATCGATGGTGATCCGGTCATCATGTAGATTAGAAATAATGAGACTTCATCCCCAGCAAAGTCGCAACTCAAATCCTAAAGGCGAATCAGATCAGACTAGTGGATCTTCATAACCCCCGCCCCCCCAATTGAATTACGATATATTAAGGATTTGTTTATGCACTTTTCTTTACATAATACTATTTCCGCTTGTTTTCTATCTCTCTTGTATAAATATTGATGTTCGCATGACTTAATATATCATGTCATTTCTATGTAATTTCTATGTAGATCTTCCTATTGAGCTGTCTAGCTCAATCCTTCATCATGTTCAGGTGCAGTCTTGGAGTAGTAGCATGGAGTGTCTTTAATGACATTTTTTTAAAGATCACATGAAGAGAGTCATTTATTTCTTTAGAGACATTCTTTGGAAAAGATACATTATAACTTGTACTTTGTTTATTAAATTCAAATGTTGTAGCTTTGATATTTGAAAACTAAATGATTCTAGACATCTTCTTGATTTATCAAGGATTCTATTTCAAATTATTTGCCAATCAAGTCATTAACAAATCTAGTTATTTTCTCCAAGCTCAAGGGTTTTCTAAACAGAGCCCTTATCATATTTCCATACCTTTCTTTTCGAGTGCCTTTCTATATTTGGAAGGGATGCATCTATTTACCCGGATGACCGATCAGGGTTTGGCATGGCGACGGCCCATATTGTCGATCCAGCCCACTGTCCACTATGGGTTGGCCTCAGGTTCAATGTCATCCCAGCTGAACCTAGTTTCAGCTCAATGGGTTAATGACTGGGATATTTAGTCGCTTTCAGTAAAAAATGATTAAGTTTACAACACGTATCAAAGGTAATATAAACTATATTTTCAGTCTTTATGGTTAAGAAAGTTGATGAACATTATAACCTCACAATTTCAATATTATTCATTACCTACACATGCAAGCTTGACGCTCATTTCACCTTGGGCTTGCAAATGATATTTTCATTAGTGAGTAGCCCTTTGAAATCTTATTACTGAATCTCAACAATGTGCAAAAACACTCGAATTAATTAATTTGTCTGACTATTGAGCATTGCGTGTATCCAAAGCTATATTTTCAATTTCCTTTCTATCTCTCTTCGTCAATTGTGTTCATTTATTATTTTTAATTTGTCTGACTATTGAGCATTGTCTGACTATATATTATTAATTATAATATATATATATATATATATAATATTATACTAATATATATATATATACATGTATATATGTATTATATATATATATATATATATATATGCATACTTATAATATTATATATAAAATACATACTTATAATATACTAATATATAATATATATACTTATGTATATATGTGTATATATGTATACATGTATACATGTATTAGTATATTATAAGTATGCATATATATATGTATATATTATATACTTATTATATAATACATGTATATATGTATTTTATATATATATATATAAAATACATATATACATGTATTATATAATATATGTACTTATATAGGTATATATATACATGTATCATATATATCATATATATTGTCATATATATAAAATACATATATGCATGTATTATATAATATATGTACTTATATAGGTATATATATATATAAATATATATATATATATATATATATATGTATCATATATATCATATATATTGTCATACTTATATATACATATATATTATAAGTATATTATACTTATATAAATATAAATATAAATATATTATATATACATAATATTGTATGCATATATATATATATATATATATATATATTATTAGTAAGCTTCTAATAAGAGATCATTTATTTTGTTATGGTATGGACCTCCTATTTCTTAATCAAATTATGATGATCCGAATTATTCAATGTGTTTAAAACATATTTTTGAGGATACTCGTAAGAAATCAGCTCAAAATAATATCTGAAAAGACTTAATCCATTCAATTTTTCATAAAATTATTCTTGTCAGTATTTATAAAAAAACTGTTTAGATCAAACTCTTTTCAATATTGTTTTGAGTCAATTTCTTGCGGGTACCCTTAAAAACATATTTTAAACACATTGAACGGTTCGGATCATCAAAATTCGGTTAGAAAATAAGAGGTCCGCATCGTAGCAAAATAAGATATCTAATAAGGGGACTGTACATATTATATACTTATATATATATATATATATATATTTTTTTTTTTTTTTTTTGAATGCTAAAAATAAAGTTGAATTTTTTTTTGTGCAATCCAAATACATTTAAAAAACAAACTAAAAACAGATTAACACAAATAGATTTTTTATTTTTATTTTTTAAAAACAAAAATAAAAATTGGGAAACAAAAAATAAAAAATACAAAATAGAAAACAAGAAGTGTTACCAAATATATCCTAAAAAATCAGCATTAATAACTTATTTCTATAAAAAATATGTACTTAAAAAAATAAAATGAAAGACTACACACTAACAAAATCAAGACAATCAAATGAATAAAAAACACCATCATATACCACACTAAGCAAATATATACCATCCGGCAAACAATGCCGTAATATTGTCATTCTTTTCCTATCTAAAATGAGAGAATTTGTAATAGCACCCTCATTCTCCTTTTTACAAAATATAATATTTCTATGAATATTTTATTCCAAACCTAATAAATTAAATAAATATCAAGTCTCAAAATTTTATATCATTATTCCATCCTTATTATATCGCTCACACAAATATGTCATATAAAGAAAAGTAGTGATATATAGATTTTTCGAATATATTTAGATACATATATGTTCAAAACTACTAGATGAACGTAAAATTTTTAAATTATTAAAAATTTTATATATATATTTAATGATTTTGAATGCATCTATTATCCAACTTTTCCTGTTTCCTTACTTTGGTACATCACCAGGTGAGCCTTATTTGTTCCAAAAGCCTTGGGATTGGGTTAGGATGGGTCTGTTAGAAAGTTTCCGGGTCCAACTGAAAAGATACCCCGAGTTCCCGCTAGCCTGAAATCGGGTCTAAATACTGTCCGGGCCCAATAAATCTCCAACCCGCTCGCTTTGTTTGCAGTTTCGAACTTCCATCTCTGCCAATCGCTAGTCGGAAGACGAGAGAGTAGAAGCCGCTCCTCAGCTCCCTGAGTTTCCTCTCGACTCCCATCCCTGTTATTGATTTGGATCCAAGCCTTCCAACAATGGGTTCTGGTGACTCTCTTTCTCTCTCGATCCACACACACACACACAATTGATTACTTCGTTTTTATGTTTGTTTCCCTTTCAGTTTATACGGTGATAGTTCAATTTGCTCTCTCAAAACTGAAGAGTTTGATGTATTTTTTCTTTTTTTACTTATAGATATGGTCTATGTGATTCAATAAACGCAACATAATGTGTTTGTTTTTGTGTCATGAAATTTGATTCAGTTAGTAAGTACTGTTCTACGAAGCATTACATTTGAATACTTCATTTATCTTATTGATTGCTGTGAAATCCTAGGAGGAAAAATAAAAATAAAATGACAACTAGGACATTCCCGATTGATTAGGTACGAATTTCTGCCGATAAAATAGTGATTATTCACAATTTCTTGGCAATCAAATCTATGCTGTAACATAAAGGGAAGGTAAATCATATGCATACTATGTTTCATTTATTGTCTCCCTCTCTCTGTGTCTAGCGTTTGTGTTGGTTTTTTGTTCTCTGTCCCATAAGTTGCACATCATTAATTTGACCCTTTCAATGTTTGGGTTTCCCAGATGCAGATATGGAGGATTATGGGTTCGAGTACTCAGACGAGGAGCCTGAGGAAAAGGATGTTGACATTGAGAATCAATATTACAACTCGAAAGGTGATTTAAGTAGTTATTTTGTAATTATAATGATGTTTATGTAGCACCTGCTTGAGCTATTCCGTCTATGTTATGTTTTATTTATCATCTTACTTCCTTGTGTTTGTCTCGTTGTCGGGCGGATGTCTTCGTTAGGAGCACCATCAATGCCCCTTTGTGGAGAACGTGACCATGAACGTTTATGAAATTATACTTCAAGTACTGGCAGTTGGTTTTTGTCTACCTGATTTTGTTAACTAATATGTGTGACGGTCATTGTAAGCAATTGTCCATAAGTCTTCGTCAAGCCATGTTGAAACTGTTCCTTGACTTTAATCTCCATTACAAGTAGCAAATTGGCAGTCCTACATTTTTGGTGGCTATGTAGGATTTGTACTTCAGAAAATGTGCCATACTTGCACATGTAGATCTAAGTCATATCCAACAAAAATAGTATGTTCTTTCATATACCGATCAAGTTAATTCAATGAGACATTTGCCTATGCTAAGATTGCTTTAAAACTTTAACTTTTGTTAGTTGGTTCTTTAAGGTAATGATGCTTAAAGAGTCCGTGCCTTACTTTTGGCATTCAACTGTGTTTGGTAGTTGAATCCTTGATCAAGTAACCCGTTTAACTAATTTCTTCATTTGGGTTTTTTAATTGTTACATTTTTATATCCCTTAAAAAAATACTTTTTATGCATGTTTCCTAGTTGTACCTTGTATCCTACATTTTTTTTAGGCTTTCTTGCATCAAGATTTACTATATCATACCAATACTTGTAACTGTACATGTGCTTCTTAGCTGGTGGTATCAAACACTTGTCTTCCCATAGATGCTATAAGTAGGTGGAGCATGGAGAGCAACACGAGTCTGTGTAGTCACTGTAGCATATTTTCATGTAGATGCATGACTTCTGGTCCTCTGCTTTAGAATTGTCATTAATATGTTTCAGGTATTAAGACGTGCCGCATTGTACTATGTGCACTTCGGTGCCAAATGCTAATTGAATTTTTATAGGATATGTTGTATCATTCATAATCACTGCGGGGCGAAGTCAAACTTGCTTGTATTAGCAGATTAGTAGTCTCATCTGGTTCCCCTAATTGGTAATTCAATCATAAGTGATGGCAAGAACTGCCGCGACCAAGGAGTGCTTTATTTTCTGAATCAACATGCTTTCAGATTCTTTTGTGCATATTTTGTGCTTTGATTTTCCACTGTGTAGGCACAAGAGAGATTGACTATTTATCAAGGCATAATGAACCTTATGGGTTTTGGAAGTTGGTTCTAGCAGTACACTCGTGGATTTTGTGTTTTAAGAAACAACAATAAAGCATGATATTCTTCTTTTACGTTAATATGACCCTCCACTCGATTTATAGGAGATGATGGTTGGAAAGCTTTTGAAAACTTGAGGATAAGTCCTCTAGTCCTTTCCTTAGGTGAATAGAAACTTGTGTATTCAACTAGGAGCGGATTACAAATCTTGGACAGCTGATGCTATGTAGGACGGGAACAACTACACAATTTGCTATAGCGAACAAAGAATATCTTACAATTTGTTGAACCCTCTAATCATCAGAATATAGGAAAGGAAGAGATTAAAATCCCTTTTGAAAACTTCAATGTATTTCATTAGCTAAACTGAATAGCCCCAAGGCACATCATTATTCATAAGAGCAATCCTACCAACCATAGTAATGGTGTAATTAGAAAAGTAAGTATTAGCATTTAAATCTTATACTTGTAGACAAAGGAACGTATAAAATAGGAAAATGTTGTCAACCTACTATTCCAGGAAACAAAATAGGAAACCTTATTAATCGAGAAAATATACCTAAATTACTAAGTGCCTACTAAGATGCTAGTTCTAAAATATTTATCGTAAAAATACTTGTCTAAAATTTCCCCGCTCTCTTGCATGGAGAGAAAAACTCGTTTTCGATCATCAACATCTAGTTTGTACCATAGATGGACCTTTTCCAATACTCATTAGAGGACAAGTCCTTGAATTGAAACCCACCAAATCTCAATGAATGTTATTTCCAAAAAAAATGCAAATCACTAAATCATAACAACTCTATTCGTGGCGTATCTTGATCTTTAGAAAACTTTGCCAAGTTGGTTGGCATGATAGTTCAATATCCGAAATCAGCTGTTGCGGGCTTTTAGTAAAAACCATATGTAACAGGGATTTTGTCCACTTTTGAAAGCATGAATAACTTAGCCGCCTCAGACATGCATGTAATGTTTTCCACCACCATGTCTTGTTTTGAAGTCTGGCTTCACTACTAAATGGTGGACCTAATCATGAATAGCTTGCATTGTTTCCTAGCCAATGTGGTGACAAGATTGATTCAATATGGCTTTAGACTGACTTTTTGTCACAATATTTTGTTTTATCTTGTTAGATTGTTCAACAATTGTTGATTCTTCGTCAAATGTTTCACAATTGGATTTGGGGTAGTATTTGAAACGAGTGGCCACCAAACTGTGCCATCGTCCTCTGCAGTTATCCAATTAAGAATTTCTTTCGGTTGCATGCAACCTTTGAATCTTGGTATGTCGCCTTTGAAGCCTGACTTCCACTGCATAGAATCTACTTGCACCATGGTCCTTCTCCTGCAGAAAACAACATCAACACAATCTCCCATAGCGATTGAAGAGAAACGATTCTAAAATCTGTTGAACCCTCAAATTATCAGAATACAAGAAATGAAGAGATACACTGTCTATAGAAAACTCCAATATATTCCAGAAACTAAACGGGATAACAGTATGGTTTACATTATTATATATAACAGCTATCCTACCAACTTGCGGAATGCTAAAAACCAAATAATATTCGCAACTTAATTTTATTCTTGCATACTAAGTAAAATATAAATAGGAAGGTCGAGTCAATGTATTATTCTAGGCAAAAGAAGAGGAAACCTATTGATTGGAGAAAGGATGCCAAAATTGCAATATATCATGACCTTTGGAATTGCTTTTTTTGGTTTTATCTTCTAAGTTGATGCAGCATCTTGGAAATGCTAATTATCCATGACTTGTCAAGTAAAAGAGGCCCCATTATTGCAATAAGCTGTTTAGATTATGGTTGTTTTATCATTGGCGTAAAAATAGAATAAGTAGAAGGATTAATCGAAAAACATGGAATGACCATTGGTGCCTCTATGGATGATGTGGTGTTTATGGGAATGAATTGTTTGTAGATCTTCTGAGGGTTTGAATGATTTTCCTTTTTGTTCAGGTTCGTTTGCAAAGTTATTGGGGATTCGTACATCCTTATAGAGATGCATGAGTTTGGTGTAGTTGGTTTTTGGTCTTTGGTCTTTGAATACGCATGCAAATGATGTTATGCTCTTATCCGAATAAATGTGTAAAGTGATTGGTGCAATTTTGTGTTGGGAGAAGAGTAAACTTGTTTGGTAATTAAGCTTCAAGTAGTTTTTTATGTGCAAATGACCAGAATGGGCTGAAGTTTCTGCAAGTGATAATTCAAAAAAAAACACATTCATGGGCAGTTTTTGTCCAGAGCTTAAAAACCAAAGTTTTAAAGGTATTCAGCGTTGAGTTGAATAACCTACACCAAATGCCCTTCTTTTTCTCAAGGTATGATGCAAAAACTCCTTCCAAAAGCTTTACGAAATGATGTCATCAATTTTTGAGCTCATTAGGTTTAGATCCTGCCAATGTAGTTTTGTCCGATATGGTTCTGTTAGTTTTGGCGGCCCGATGAGCGGTCCATGAAGTTGCATCCCTACGCATGTAGTCCTTGACTCCTAGATCTTCCCATTTCCAATAAGATCTCTAGGTCGAGAAGCAAAACCCCGCTTTTAAGTTTGTTAGAACCTCTTTTAAACTTGTTTTTTTATTTACTCTGCAATATTAACATGGTTTTAATTTCCTTGTAGAAGTGTTTGTTGTATGCTAATTTGTGCTAGCCGATCGTATACCTAGATTTGTCAGGTTAATCAATTGCACTTGGACACGAGTGTGTATATGTGTTTGATCCTTACCACCGGATACGTTTTTTATGTAGAGCATTGCCATTGTACATATATTTTGTTGCTTAATTGGTACAAAATGATTAAAGTGCATATTCAGACACTTATTGTGTTATAAACCACTATTCTATTCCATGAAATAGATTAAGACAAATAACTATTTAATTCCTTTTTTGAGTCTGCGTATTATTCACATAGAGGTTCGACGAGTCCGACTCAGATATGCACCCGTACGCATGCCCATGTAAGATGGATGCTAGGGAAGTTACCTAACTTGTACAGTACAATACTTCATTGATATGATGTTCGGTAAGTTTTTGCTGACTCAAGATTGGCGAACCATTGTTTTATAATTCCCAGTCTGTTGAAGGCATGGAAATAAATTCTGTACTATATTCCCAGAAGATGGAATACATTGTTGGTGTGTCAAGGAACGCCTAGGCACTGAGATGAGGCAAGGCGCGACCAAAACACCTCTAAAACCTTGATGTGAGGCAAAGTTTGTGAAGCGGGACTAAGGCACCGAGGTGCCCATCTCCTGCTAAGAGCACAAGGCGCATGAGATGTGAGCCTCAGTGCCTTTTGTCCAAATCTGCTAATATCTCATCTCAACCATTGATTTATATGAGATTACAAGTTGGTAAAATACCGAAAAAATCCTTTGAACTAAAAGGGCTCAGTCGTGAGCTTTAGCTGCACAGAAGGGAAGGAAGTTTCATATTCAGATCATGAAATCTGGAAGGGAATGTTGGAGGTTTTTATAGTTGAATATTGAAGCACTAATTTGTATGGATATTATACTTTCGTTTGTATTTGGTGATTTGAACATTTGAATTGTTATCTTTTATGATATTTTGAATTCTTGAAATATTTGCCTATGCTGAACTTTTTCCGATATTATAATCCTACATACTTTCTACAACATGTGCCTCGCTCCTTGCTTTGCGGTTGGCTCCAGGAAACCGTGGCTCCTCAGTGCTCCTAGAGCTTTTTATAACACCATGCATTATGCAATCAGTCACACCCATTGATGTCATGCGATGGGTAAACATAAGAACAACCAACACAATATACAACAGTTCACAAAACATGTTACCTTCTTGGTTTTTCATGATATGCTATAGCGTCTGGTTGTTGGATAGCGTGATATAAGTTATTGTGCCCCTGTTAATACGTCCAGGCTTTCCATTCGCATTTGTTTCCTCTTTGCATTATGCTTGTCCCCTCTGCATATTCCCCTCTCACTGCTATGGATCCGGCAGACAGATGCCAATTATGCTGATCCAAGCTGCTTCTTCTGGGTTCCAATCCCAGAGATGTGGCAGATGTGCCTATGATTTGGGACAATTGCTGACTTACCACTGTTATTGAAATTCTCACTTTTTTCCTTGTCATAAATTGATCTCTCTCTCAGACACTCTTTCCACAAATGGCTTAGGTGTTTATGTAGTCCTATTGACCTTTTGCTTTTCCTTTATAATGAGTTCTGTTTATGCTTTTTGTAGGTTTGGTTGAGACTGACCCAGAAGGAGCACTTGCTGGTTTTGCTGAAGTAGTTCGGATGGAACCTGAGAAGGCTGAATGGTGAGTAGCTTAGAATTTAAAATTTGCTGAAGAGGGTTCATGTGCTTCACAACCCTGTAAGTACTAAATGTAAGAATGATAGAGTTCTTTTACAGAGACATGTGTATTGTTTGACTCTTTGAGTATCCAGACATAACACCTATAGTCTGTATCCTGTATGGTTCCTGTCCGTTAGTGTTACGTCTTTCTGAAGAAGATGAGATATAGGGGAGGGTAAATGGGAATTGACCCTATGTTCAAGGAAATAAAAAAAAATTCGATTGGGAAGAAATAGCTGAAACTTTTCAGTCGGGGCAAACAACGTGACAAGGAATTTCTAAATTACATGGCTTCAACAGAAACATTGTCATTTTGGTTTGTTGTGAGAGAGAGAGAGAGATGAGGTGGATTTTTCTCAATTTTTTTATTTTTTCAAAAAAATGAGGGAGTGGCACATGTCTACTCCGTCATAGTATATAGTAAGATTTAGGTGGTGGGGTTCAAATTCAAGTTCAATCGACTGCTCTGATTTAAAAACTAAAAAAGGTACTCCTATTGATGGGGATCCAGCAGGAAAAAGATACAGACCGAACTTCGGCATTATTTGAACAAAGTGGTTGTGCTCAAGTTCGAACCTACCACCTCAAGACTGCTCTGGTGACGTGTTAAATTGTTAACCAGGAGCTTATCTCAAAGCTTAAGTTGTTAGAGGGAGGAGTAGCTCTATTCTTTATATTCTCAACTTTATGACTTACATGTAGTAGGGTATGCCTTATTGGAGAGGATTCCATCTGCTTGTTTATCTGTGTACATTGGGTCCTTGTGATCTGGCTGTGCTTTTCACTACTGAAAAGTCCTTTTTCTCCATCTTCAGGGGATTTAAAGCTTTAAAGCAGACTGTGAAACTCTATTATAAGTTAGGGAAGTATAAAGAAATGATGGACGCTTACAGGGTGATGTTAACATATATCAAATCAGCTGTGACACGTAATTACAGTGAAAAATGCATAAACAATATTATGGATTTTGTATCTGGATCAGCTAGTCAGAACTTTGGTCTTTTGCAAGAGTTCTATCAGACAACTCTAAAGGCCCTCGAAGAAGCAAAGAATGAGGTCAGATTCTTGATCTCATCTTTACTAAACAATTTTTTTGTATAAACAACAAAACAATGATGGGATATATTGCACTGTTTTGCCTTGCACAGAGGCTCTGGTTTAAAACGAATCTGAAGCTCTGTAAAATTTGGTTTGATATGGGAGAATATGGGCGAATGAGTAAGGTATCTTCATTAGTCCGAGAATCACCTTTGTTTATTCTTCAAATTGCATATTGACATAATCATCTAATTGAATTTACTTGAGTTATTAGATCTTGAAGGAGCTCCATAAGTCTTGTCAGAAAGAAGATGGTACAGATGATCAAAAGAAAGGAACACAGCTGTTGGAGGTGTATGCCATCGAGATTCAAATGTATACTGAGACTAAAAATAACAAGAAGCTTAAGGTATAGGTGTTTACATTTGCCGCTTGTTTCTTTATTCGAGATGACATGTACTTGGTTTTCTAAGCCCACTTGTTTATTTATTTATTTATCCCTCCTGTAATTATGTGCACATGTACTGTCAATTCTTCCTATTAATGACATATGGTGTAGGTTTATTTGTTTGCGTTGGAGGTGTTACAGTAAACATGCATTAATGTTGTTTGAGTGCAAGTGTTTTTGTCATCTTTCTTATTCAAATGTGTACTGGGACTAATATTATTTTTGTTGCTCCCGAAATTGATCCATAATCAAGAATAGTGGTTTCATTTTTCTTATGAACTAATAATGGATTGTTATTGTGTTTGGTGTTTATCATGTACCCAACTTGTTTGTGTCCCTTTTTTTTAAGAACGTCGTGTCTGCATGTCCATGTCATGTCTCTCTCCCATGTCCGTATCCGTGCTTCTTAGGTGGCACGCAATGTTGAAGTTGTGTGTTGTGATCCCATAGATGGCTCGTACAGGAGTATTGTGGCTAACACATGTAATTCTTAGATTAGCAACTTTAAATACTGAGACCATGAAGAGGAGGAGAAAGGAAGTAATCTTCGTCATTTACCAGATGACGTATTGGTGTGTTGTTGTCGAAACTTATCTTCTTTGCAATGTTGAAGAATGAACTAAAGCTGTCCTGGAACTTTGAAACTAGAAAAAACAGCTTCACCAGGGACCCAATATTGTAAGTTGTCTAAACGCAGTACTATACAGTGGAGGCTGCCCTAATTTGGAATCCAATCAAAGTTAGAAAAAAGTTTGTATAAGAAACAAAAACAATCATAAAGCATGGATTTTCCCATCTCCTCTCAGCCTTCCTCGTTTTATTATCTTTATTTTATATTTGGAATATTATCTGTTATATATTTGCACCAAAGTAGTGATGAGTTTGAAGAAAGCATGTGTATTCCCATTCGGCAGTGATCTTAGATATGTTAATATCAATCATGGTTCGTGTCATGTAGATTTTTTTGCCAACTTATGCATACAAGTTGAGTCTAACACGATTTGTACGTGGAAGAGACATGGATATGATGCTATAAGGATCATGGCGACCTAGCAATCTTCACAAAACGTGGATATGACATGGGAATTCATGTTCTCAGTATTCACCACTACCAGCCTGTGATCCTTGAATCTTCCTTGAAACACGAGGAGGTAATGGGCAAAGGAAATTCGTGATGATAAAGTTCAGTTATAGTTGCATGGAGACCTGATGGGAGCCCCCAACAGGAAAAAACCCATTCCCCCCCATTAGCCAAGTGGAAGGTAGCCAACTGCAAGACATAGACGCCCCAGCAGGTGAAGCAGAGGTCTTGGAGGGGACGGAGCTACATCTACATATTAGTCATTTTGATACATGAAAAATAGAAAAATAATTATTGTGTACGTAGCAGGTCCATGAACATTTTAGATATCGAAATAGTAAGGAATCACTTCTCAAAAGTCCAACACCTATTTGAAAAGCTCTAGCGACAAACGGATGGAAGTTTGAGGTTTTAAATTCCAGCAGATTATGCTAATTTGGTCGTTGGGTCTAATTATTAAATATGTAGTGTGTTCAAGTGATGACACAGTTGTTCCCAAGTGTATGAAGCATGTCCTGTACTCAAAAAGATTCTGTTGGCAGGTGTCCGATACATGTGTTTGTGAACCTTCTTAGAGGAGTTTGTGCTTTTCAGATTTATTTTAGAAGCACTAGTTGTGAATTTCTAGAGTTGAAGCATGTTCATCACTATGATTTTTTGGAATTTGTACAACCAAAGAAAAATGATGATCCTGGAGTCCGTGTGACGTCTCTCATGAGCCCAATGCAGATGACCCTAATCAACACAAGTACACAACTATGTTGTCTGCTGCTGTTATTTAAGATCTTGGAATGAACGGAACAAGTGTCTCCCCAACTGTTGGACCTATTTAGAATCAGGAAACGAGATGACATGCAATCCTTCGTTTTTTTTTTTTTTTGTGATTGATGCCTTTTCCATGTTCAGTCTTGACATATCTGTGGCATTGCACTATGTTGTTAACTCTTGAAATTTGTCATTTAAAAGAAAATCTGTGTCTGGGATGTGATGCCACACTCTCAGGATCATTTTGTCAAATGTGTAGATATTTCTTCTTCTAGTGATACAGAAAATAATTTTAACATCCCCTAGTTTTATTTGTGATTGAGCTTCATTCAGTAAATGATGTGATGCAGCAACTATACCAGAAGGCGCTATCAATCAAGTCAGCAATACCCCATCCCAGAATCATGGGAATTATTCGTGAGTGTGGTGGGAAAATGCATATGGCAGAGCGCCAGTGGGCTGAGGCTGCCACGGATTTCTTTGAAGCTTTTAAGAACTATGATGAAGCTGGGAACCAGAGGCGTATCCAGTGCCTAAAGTACGTTTGCAAGCTCATTAGTTTCATTACCTCTTTCCTTGTCTCCTGATCTGACTTTGTTTTTTCACATCTCTCTCTTTCATGTGTTCTCTCATGTGAAGGCTAATTTGGGTGATGTGAAACTGAGGTTCTATTTGGCTAGAAAACCAACATTATTAACTATAAATATGACTCTTCTACTATGCGTTAAAACATGGTGAACGTACAAGTATTTATCACTTGAAACAATATCAAAAGCGATAATCTAGTTTGATTTAATTGCATACTGCAGCACCCGTAAATAAGAAAAATGTTTTGGTAGTCCTTTGGAATTTGGTGGCTTTGAAAAGAAAGTGGTCCCAGCTAAGCAGAATGGTGTTAAAATCATTTCATACGGTGCTTGGATATGCAGACTTAAGTAATTCATCTTTAGTTCTCATAATATGGCGATAATAGGGATGTTAGATGATGTTAATATAAGCCATATTTTATTTGACCTCTTGGTTTAGGGACACTATAATGCTTAGTCACCCCATAGAAGATGTGTCCATTTCTGTTTCACCTCACCTATCAATTCAAGGCAATATTTGGAATAAGCTGTTGATAAGGAAGGTGCCAATCCAGGGCAGGAGATTATTGTTAAGATTTCATGTAACAAAACTTTCTGAAGTCATTCATCAACCCAATAGGTGGTATGATGGATTTCAGCTGTCTAATGGCTATGTAGAATAGAATGGACCACTCCTACTAGGATGTGATATTGTGATGTGCTATTGCAAAGTTTTAAGGAACAGGAAGTTATAAATGAATTGCGAATTGTGAAATGGAATTTTTGCATGTACATTTCGATTTAATAATACTATTTTGTGGCTTTATTGGTGGATTACAATCGATATAGTTGTCAGTTGTACGAATTGCATAACTAAATCACTTGAGTAGTGTTCTGAAGCTGGGGCATGGTTTATAGGCCTCACAATAGTCTTGAATTAGTGAAAGCTAAACAAAACCTTCTATTTTTCTGGCCTTTGTATTTCATGCCATATCTCACTCGCACAATCATGTAATTTGCTAATTGTGTGAACGGAATATATGCACACTTCTAGAGCAGATGAAATCATGTAGAAGATAACAGGCTTAATTTATCCCTGAATTTTAATTCTTTGCATTATTGTCTTTAACTCGATTTAACACTTGCATTTGCCTTCTTTCCGGCTCCTCCGTTTTGGTAGATATCTTGTTCTGGCCAATATGCTGATGGAATCTGAAGTTAACCCTTTTGATGGTCAAGAGGCAAAGCCGTAAGTTATTTTTTGAAGAATCGGACTTTTACTTTTCTTATATTTTCTCATGTTTACAGTGTCTTATCTGTCTGTCTCTCTTTCTCTCCACATACTTCAGATATAAAAATGACCCGGAGGTTTTGGCAATGACAAACCTGATAGCTGCATATCAACGGAATGAAATATTGGAATTTGAGAAAATCCTCAAGGTATGCTTAAGTGGAGATTCATAGTTTACCATATCCCTCTTATTTTTTAAAGCCACCTAGCGCTCTCTCTCTCTCTCTCTCTCTCTCTCTCTCTCTCTCTGATTTGGTTTAGTGTTCGGAAAATTTTCAGACAAATAGAAGGACAATAATGGATGATCCATTTATTCGGAACTACATTGAAGATCTCTTGAAAAATGTCAGGACGCAGGTGTTGCTTAAGCTCATCAAGCCTTATACAAGAATTCGTATCCCTTTCATATCAAAGGTAAAGACCGAGGTGTTTTATTTTTCCTTTCTTCTTTGCGCTCATTTTTTTGGTAAAATCTTATCTGGTCCTGTTTATACATAGAAAGTGAAGTTTGAGGGAAATATATCCATTTACCTCATTAAACACGCACAAATCTTGGCAGTTTCATCTTTTCTTTCTAGAAGGTGTCCTCTTGTCCTCGCACATTGCTTGTAATATCTTGTTAAAATGATTGGACATGTATTCTCTGGGAGAACCAAACTCGTAGTAAAAAACGCAAGTGATTTGGTGTCAACATCACGTCCACTGTCAGCAGTTACCTAACTTGGTTTAAATGTAGGAGCTTAACGTTCCAGAAAAAGACGTCGAGGAATTGTTGGTTTCACTAATCCTGGATAACCGTATCCATGGGCATATTGATCAAGTCAACCGGCTGTTGGAGCGTGGTGACAGGTAATTGACATGTTATTGTGTTTTTTAATGCTTTTAATACGATTCATTGACTTCCCAAACTGTATCTCCTTATCCTTCAATATTGGTTTTTGTCCATTTGGAAATTTGCTAAACAGCTCAAAGGGAATGAAAAAGTACACTGCCATAGATAAATGGAATACACAGCTCAAGTCCCTCTATCAAACCATTGGCAACCGAGTATGCTGAGATTTATTATCCATCGAAATTGCAGCTCGATGTACGTACCTTGCAGATGACGGCTCTCATACTTGCATTCATTTCATGGCTTTTTTGAATCAAACTTCGTTATGTGCCCGATTATTGGCTATGCTTGTTCATATAAGATGTAGATGCGAACATCAGCTGGTGATGTCACAGTATTTTTTCTGTTAAAAATTGTATGATAAATTGCGATTCTTTTCGCTAGAAGGTTTTATTTTTTATCCTTATGGCTTGTGTGTAGTGAAACAGACCAATTTTAGAGTAATCTAGTGGTAACATTATCTCTGGAGAAATTTACTTGAAGACCGATACCCAGATTTGGCATATGACAGGAGAAATCTTTAATATTATACTTCTTCTGTTCCTATTTATTTGTTTAATTTCGGTATTCGTATTTCTTAAAAAACAATTTAAATTAAGTAATTTATAATATTTGAAAGAAACTTTATCAAATAGTATTTATTTTGCAATATGAAAAGAATCATAAATTAAAAAACAAGATTCTATTTTGAGAGGTTTAAAATAGTCATAGTTGATAAATAAATTGGGAAGGGGCTAATAATTAGAGAGAAAACACATGCTAAAAATACCATACATAAATAATAATGCTGTAGGTCGCGAATCAATGAACGTGGTCTAGTGGAGACCACGTTGATTCCAAGGAAAGCGAAAGGATTAGTGGGTGTTTAGAATAGATTATTTTGATTGATTATAAATTTTGAATTTTTAAAATTTATAATTATTATATTATTATATTTTGTGTGGTTATTTGATTATAATATTATTATCATTGTGGGTTCTTATGTATAGATATAAAAAGATGTGACTTTATTTTCTTTATAGGTATTTAAAAAAATTCAAGTGTTATACACTTGATACACACTGCATATTTAAAAAGTTAAATATTATAGTTATATCTTAAATTGACCCAATCTTGTCATATTTAATAAAATAATTTCACAAAAGATGACATTCTCTTTCACATCGCCATCGATATGTACGTAAATATTTGTGTGATTAAATAGATAAGTATTTAATATTTATATGGTTTGTACATCATTTTGTGATATATTTATATGTTCGTATGCATATATATACTCTACATCTATGTATCAATAAATGTGTAATATAAATAAACATAATAAGTGTGGGGATTGTGAATGTTTTTCAGATTGAATCACTCCAATAGCCTGCGTAAGAAATATTCAGTTAGTGTCAACGGATTGTTTCTAACCTGAAGAAATTTCGATGTTAAAGTCAAAACACTAAGAGATCAAAGTATAATAGTAATTACACAATAAATGATGGCGTATCTAATTAGTGGCCTATGATATCTTATTTATAAGCCATCGAGTGTCATATTTGGTAATATAATTTTTAGAAAAAATTTCCTTATTCGTTGATATCGAATCATAATTCAATGCAAAAGAACCTTCCTAACCTGATGCATTCTCAATACTTTCCTATTTTGGACCAGCTACCATTTCAGAAGATTCTTACCTCCTCAACCAAATGGCAAGTCGACAGTCAGGCATGGCAATGTCAACGCATGCTCCATGGTAAACCCGTTCAGAAGAACATCGGTCGAAACCCCATGTTGTTGACACGAACTGATCAATATTCTAATGTTGCTATGCTGAATTGAACTGAACTGAACTAATGAGGTCCGTTCAACAATGCATTGGTCGGAGCCCCATGCTGGCCGACACACATTTCTAACAAATGATTTGAGATACCTCAATCTTCTCTCAAGAAGGAAGCCCAGAGAGTACGGATCAAAGCAGTAAGATTTTGGTTGTCCCCAATAGGACAACTGTACAAGAAGTCATTCACAGGGCCGTACCTGAAGTGTGTACATCCAAACTTCATTCAACAATTTTTGTATGAGATTCACGAAGGCGTATATGGCAGCTATGCTGGTGGCAGATCGATTGCCCATAGGGCAATCTAACAGGTCTAATGGTGGTCATACATGCAAGATGATGCTAAAGTCTATGTGAAATCTTGCGAGATTCATCTTGCTAGAAGTGTCAGAAGTTCTCTCCAATTATTCACACACCGGCCGCCGACTTGACATTGCTAACCAGCCCATGGCTTTTCGCCCAAATGGGGCCTCGATATTGTGGGACCACTCCCAAAGGTTAAAGGCATGAAGAAATATTTTATGGTCAGCACAGATTACTTTTTAAAGTGGATTGAAACAGAACCACTAGCAAAATCACTAAGTAGAACGTGAAATTTTTTGTTTGGCAGAATATCATCGCTAGGTTCGGGATTCCATACTCTCGCGTCAAACAATGGGATCCAATTTCAAGACAAGTTTAAAACTTTAGGTTCACAATACAAGATACTGAACTTCCACGTATTAGTAGGATATCTTCAAAGCAATGGTCAAATAGAAACATCAAACATGACCATCTTGGAAGGAATAAAATAAAATGCTTGAGAATGCGAAGGGTAGATGGGTGGATGAACTTCCTTTAGTCCTATGGACTTATCGAACGACACTGAGAAGGTCAATAATGTTAGGGATTGATTCCCTAAACCCAGTGATAAATGCGTATAGATTATACAACAAAAAATTATGAAACCCTATTAGGCGAAATTAGGGTTCATACCTTCGAGATTTGTTTGATTTGATCTCGGCTATCTTCATAGTTTGATCTTGATCAAACTTTGAGCAGGGCTAGAATGATCTTGCTCGACTGACTTCAAGATCTTCTATCGTAATCCTATTGCGCCTTGATCACATACTGAGGGTGGGCTCAAAGACGTGATCTCTTTGTCTTCATATAATCTCTCTCAATCTTTCGAATATCAAATTGTGTCTGACCTAGAAGGTATAACGGTGTATATATAGGCAACGATAGGGACTCCTTGGAAAAATATGGGCTGGACTTCCTATATAATTCGAGATTCTTAGTCCATCCCGGATTAATTCCGAATTATATAAATTATAATTCATACCACTACAGAATTATAATTGCATTCCCTTCTCATATTTAAAAATTATATTTCGAGCTCCATGTTATTAAATGCTTATTTATCTCCCCACGTTAAGATTACATGTGAGAATTCAAAATTTCTTTTTTATATATTGCCCGAAAATTTATTTTAACAAGTGATTTTATGTACTTTATATATATATATATATATATATATATAATGATTTGGAGTTTATGTATGGTGCATGTTGGATAAGGGCTTTGTGAGTAACAAGTGATATAGTTGGGGGTGAAAGTGTAATTGAGGCTCTAAAAAGCCTACATCAGAATTTTTTTAAAGCAAAAAAAAAAAAATCATCTTTTCTCTCTCTTCTTTCCCGTTGGTTCCATAGGGGTGTGAGTGTGGTAGCTCTCTCAAACCCCATCTCTCAAACCTTATTAGAACTTCAAAATTTCTCAAGATCTTTCATATTTTTCTTATATTTTGTGAGTATTTGGTGGTTGATCGTACTCATTTCACTTGGAGTGAGCTTATTTCAAGTTCACCTACCATTGGAGTTAGGGCGTACTTGTGAGGATCAAATCTTTCGATCCAACACTCTAGGTAGAGATCTCTTACCTCTTTTACGCATGTATGACTTATTTTTGGTAGTGTATGAGCTTGGATGTTAGTTTAGATCTTAAAATTTGAAGTTTGAAAATAAATTTGCAGAAAATGCGCATTTTTGGACAGTGCATTCTATTATCGGTAATAGTGTTTATATTACAGGTAATACCGTGTTTCATTTTCAGACAGTCTCTTTTATTACCGGTAATAGGGTTTGTACTACCGGTAATTCAGTGCTTCATTTTCAATCATTTTCTGGCAGTGTTCTGTATTATCGGTAATAGTGTCTGTATTACTAGTAATTCAGTGTTTTGTTTTCGGGCAGTGTTCTGTATTACCAGTAATAGTGTTTGTATTACTGGTAATAGTATTTGTATTACTGGTAATAGCGTCCGTATTACCGGTAATAGTGCTTGTATTACCGATAATTTCTTACTTTATTCATATTGAAACCATTAGCGAAAATTTGAGTTGTTGACTTCTAAAATTGATGTTTGCACTTATTCTTTGGGCTTTTTTTTAGGATTCACATCGTATGATTACAACGCAATATGTTAAAAATTTAAGACAATGATTACGAGACATGTACAATACCTGAGAAATAAGTTGATGAAATAAAATTGCTATGTGACACGTGACATGCGTGGGACACTTGAACAACAAGATGTGCGAACTGGACTCCTTGAGAAGAATGATAGGGGAATGGTACTAGACTCCTTTGGGAATGCTAGGAAGGTATTGAACTAGACTCCCCGTTGGGAATACTATGAGTGATTGTACTAGACTCCTACGGGAATGCTAGGAAGGTCTTGAACTAGACTCCCCGACGGGAATGTTTGGAGTAATTAACTAGTCTCCTACGGAATTACTAGGTATGAAAATGAAAATGCACAAGAACGTGATTGATTGGATTAATAACCTATGAGGTGTGACGAATGGTTTTTTTTTTGTTTTGTTTAAAACTTGTTGACTTTATTGCATGACATGATTTATCTTTAGCCTTTAATTTGAATTGGTTTATGATCTCGTTATTATTGGACATTGATGTTCACTTGCTATACCATGCATTTCATATTCATTTAAGTTTGGTATATAGTTCTCTATTGGACTTGTTAGCTCAACTCCTTCATTTTCTTTTCAAGTGTAACTCAGGACGTTTAGTATCGTTTGGTATGGGTGCTTGAAATGTTGTATGATTTTTTTGAAGAGTCTCATGCCTGGAGTTATTTAGCATATTTTACTTAGCCGTTGTTAAGAAGATATATTGTAACTCTATCTTATTTTGGAAACACACTCAATGTAATATTTTGAAAATTTTTATTCCATGTAAGTGGTCAATGGGTTGATGTGACCCACTATGTATTTATGATTAACTAGAACACTTATCTCCTTATGCATGGATATTTTTTGGAGAATTTCATCGAGCCTTTGGCAAAAATTCTTTAATACCTATTTATTTATTTGATTAGTTCTGTTTTAAAATTTGATGGCATGACATTACAGATATTCGTTAATTAAAATAAATTACTGACAATTTATTTAATGAGTATCTATGAAATTCCTTGAAACTTTCTACTTAACTTATTCGTTATGTCGAATACTAATATCCACCTGCAGGTTTTGACATAATCAAAACTTATAAGTTTCATCAAGAAGATATCATCAATCCCTATAAAGGGACATAGATTTCATTAATTAATAGTTGTCATACACTTAATATTGTGACCCAATTCATTGAGACTATTAGCCCGCAAGGCCTCACTCTATGATGAATCAAAGTGAACAACATTAAATGTACACATCGATTAATTATCTTTAGATTAAGAGTACAAGCACATATAATAACCAAGAGGTGTAAATTGTATTATATTGTCAGTATAAATACAATTACCTCAAAGTGGTCCTGTTCAATACACACAAAGTATACTAATGCAGTGAGTTAAAACTATACCATTTTTTGTAGTCAAGACAAACCTACTGAAACATTGTGTTACAGTCCTACTGGTAGTGTGTGCAATTCCACCTAAGATTGTGAACCAAAAACTTATATTCTACAACAACTGATAATCTGATCCTCTATGTGTAAGCTAAACTCTACACACCAGATTATCTACTATGTAAAATAAGAGACTCATGCACAATATGGTAAGATATAATGCAAACATTGTTTATAAAAAATCTCATAAAAAAATGAATAATTATTTAAATAACTCAAACAAATATTAATCAATTACATAAAGTCATGACTTTTAGTATAAAACCCTAACAAATAAGGGCCACCATTTTCTCTTTGGCATATGGCACAGTGGCCATAATTCCACTAGAGATAGGCCTCCCCACCATATGCACTGAGCTGATAGATCAGGGGGCAATGACTTTGCACTAAGGATAGAGTTGGATCTAGCCCAAGAGAGACACGAACGAGTGTTGATCAAACTAGCATTATATCAAGAATATCTGTCCAAGTTCTACAACAAAAAGGTCCACTCGAGGGAGTTCGGCATTGGGGACGTGGTGCTATGAAAAGTACTTGGTAATACCAAGGACCCAGCAGACAAAAAGCTTGGGCCGAACTGCGAAGGTCCTTACAAGGTGATCGGCAAGCCTGACAAAGGGGCATACAAGCTCGTAGACATGAAAGGCAAAGAGATTCCAAGGATTTCGAATGTTTCTAACTTTAACAAAAAAAATTCAGTAAAAAGTTCTATTTACCTTCTATTTTTGAAATTGTTTTCTAGAATTTTTACACAGAGATTGTCTTATGAATAAAATTATGATTTTTATGTGTTATTTGTGTTTTGTCAAGATTGTTAGCAAGGCAGTGAATGCCAAATCTTCACTTTCTTGCTGGGGGCAAAGAGCCTCTCAAACAAGGGGAAAATTATGGAATGAGAAGTCTCGAACAGGATGAGAAATCCTTAACTAAGTAACTCAACTGCTCGAGCAAACCCCTAACAATTTGGGTGTTTGATCAGGTAAAGGCCTGACAGACCTTTGTGAAAGGAGATTTTAAACTTTGAGAAAAAGTTAGTGTTAAAAGTATTCCTGAGAAAGGTTCAAGACTTGAGAAAGTAATAACTCAATTGCGCGGGCAAAGGCCCAACAGTTTGGGTGTCTGATAAGGTAAAGGCCTAAAAGACCAACTTGAAGAGAGTTGATTCGAAAGTTGTATAACTTGAGAAAAGTAAAAAATTGAAACTTCAGTGTACATTTGAGCACTAAGAGTATTCCTACAGAAGGAAAAAGGCAATGGTCTCTAAGCAGGACCTGTTAAAGCCTAGGAAAAGTAGTCCCTAGCTCGACGGATTAACAGTGTTCCAATAAAAGAAGTGGGACAATAGCCCAAAGCACAAAGCCAAACAGAGAGAGACATTGGTCTCCGAAACTGATGTAGAAACACTACCAAGACAAGCCCTACCAAAAGGTACGAAAATTCTTCTAAGTATTGAATATCATGCCAAAAGCCAATAATAAGATTGGAGATTCACATGGTAAGCAAAGTCAAAGGGCTATCATAAAAAATAAAAAATCATCCAATGAGATGTAGCATCAAAAGCCAACTTAATTGGCCATCACAGGGTCCAAACAAGCAAAAGTATCATTAAGTATAGTTCAATGAAAGTTACATGACAACATTTTCAGTGTTCTCACCCTCACCCTCACCCTTGACGGGTGGAGGGTCTCGGGGGACAGTTCCTTGGTTGTGAACCTCCATAACATCGTCAATAGCAATAGTTTGGGAAGAGAGACAACCTCAGTATTAGAATCAAAACCTTCAACGTCGGTGGATTGCAGCACATTGATGAATAATGGAGAATTCTCAGGGATTTTGCATCGCCGAAGAGCGGCCTTCCATCCAAACGAGAAGTGGACTTCACAAATGCCAGGGAGTTGGCATGTGTTGAAGTCACAAATGAAATCTTGGATCCCTTCTGCCAAGCACTGTCACATTCTTCAGTAAATTGGGCAATTCGTACTTCTAGATTCATCTTCCCTTCGGCATGAGACGCCTCTAGAGTCTTCTTCTTGTCAGTAGATGATGCCTCTATCTCGATGAGTTTGGCTTCAGCATTAGTGGCCCTTCTCAAGTTGGCAGAAATGTCAATCCTAGCATCATCTTCCCTCATCCACATGACAACGTTGGCCTGGTTAATATGGTTGACCTCTTTTACTTCAGACATGCGCTTCATCATGGCGTGGGTTTGTTGAACACCTTGTAAAATAGAAGGACCAGATGTAAACAATTTTGAAGAAAAATATTAAGGAAATAAGGCATAATTGAGTCATCCAACAAGATTGTGAGCGAGCATTTCATTAATGGTCTCAAGATAGTCGGTGATATGTCCTTTGGGAGAAGGTCTGTGTTTGATATTGCTCGGGCAACTTTGGGGTTCTAGAAGGAGTCTTCCACTGTTACTGGCAGGTCTCGCAACGTAGATAGCTCGGGTGCCCACTTTTCAATCACTTTCAGCTGGAGCTTCTTCTTTGTCGCGATGAACCTTTTTAGCGGAGGCATGTCTTCAAGATTTGAAACAAGCATTGAGCTTGGAGTAGGGATGATCGGCGGAGTCATGACGGCATGCACAAAAGAGCGTTTTTGCTTTGAAGATTTCCTTTTAGCTCCAAGTTGAAGACCTTCTAGGAGTTTGGGTATTTCTTTACTTTGTTCCATGATATTTTCGTTGATCTCGTGTTCATCTTCCGAATTCCAAAGGTCGTGATGGGGAGAGGTGCTTGACAGCTCTTCAAATCAGGAGAGCAAGGACTGAGTATCAAAAGACAAAGGGATCACAAGGGGGCCGGCAAGGGGTTCGACAATCGTCACTATGTGGGGTTCATGCAGGTGTGCTATGGGAATGACTTCTGGAACGTGGCCTGCAACTTCAGTGGCAACGAAAAACGGCACAAGGTCCGGGACGATCCTTGATGTAACCACTGTAGCTCGGGGTATAGCGCAGTAAAATCTCCGGAGCTCGAGTGATAGACTGTCCGGGTTCACCTTTGTATTGAATGATTTTCTTCACATCCTTGTTTTTCATTTTGGAAAGGTTTTGGCCATGGTTGCAATTAACCCTGTATAACAAAGCAGCAAAAACAATGTAAGTTAAAGGATCGCCAAGAAGGCAAAAGCAAACAAAGTGTAAAGAAACTAAGGACTAAAAAGAGGTTCCAAATCTCCTTGGGATGCTAAATCTAGGGTGTAGGGACTCGTTGGGGCTGAATTCCCTAGTCCCCATAATTAGGAATTCGAATTCGGATAGAACACAAATTAATAGGATGACGATATGAAATATCTATAAATAGAGTTTCAAGGTTAAAGTTAAATGTACGCAATATTACACAACCTATAGTTTTTGCATGAGAATTACTAGTGATTCTAAAGTTGACTTAGCCATCGGAGTATCTTCCCACCACAGAGGTGGAGGGTCCTTTGACCATGTCTTATTTTGTAAGTCATAGGTTGAGTGCGTAAGACAGATAGAATATATCAAATAGTGAGTTGTCAATAGTTGAGATCATGCTTTCCAAGTAATCAAGTTTTACCTACTTACAATATTGTTTATAGGAGCTTTGCTAATTTGTAAACTTTTTTTGTATTATGTTTGGTTGGTTACTCTCCAACTTTTGTTCTCTTGCTTGCTAGGTAGGCAAGTGATTTGCGGTCGTGTGGTTGCTAACTTGGTTGGGATGGATTCGTTTCACTGTATTACCTTTTTGTTAGTGGCTTTAATCTTTCTAAATTCATTTTAGTTAATAAATTTTTCTTTACCTTCCAAAAAAAAGTTCTCGGTACCATTCTAATCCAATTATCGTACCATAATGCACTTATTGTCGTACTCATACTGTATCTATATAGAATACCGATACTTGCATATACTTGCAAGTGTTTTTTTGATATCCATGCTTCATAGTTCCCAAACAATATAATACTTTTTTCCCCCTTTTGCAAGTGTTTGTGTTAATTTTCATTCTCTATAAGAAATGGCTTCATGGTATCATTTAATGGACATTTTAAATGGTATCCAAAAATTAATCAGAAAATAGTATCATTTAATGTACCAAAAATTAACCCAGGATACATTTTAGTTAAACGTACATAAGCTAAAAAATTCATGTACATTCAATAAGATTAATCGAAAATTAAGCGAAAAATTTTAGACCAAAGCAACCAATTTAAATGGAGTTTTTAAAAAGTTCCTACCCTGACATCAAAAACTTCTCACAAAAATTGGACGAAAAGTAACGGTAAAAAATTTTGAAATAATAATTTATAAAGTAAAAAAATATATATATATTTATTCGAATACATTTATAAGTAACCTCGAGATAAGTTGGTGAAATTTACCCTATTAAAATTAATAGTGCTACATACACATCACTTTTGCACATTATTTTTACACATTATTCAAAATTACGTCGTTTTGTGTTGAAAAAGATCTAAATATATTTTGAGCGATATGCGTCATAAAAACAAATATGATTTTTTCTCAACACAAAATGACGTAATAATGTGTAAAAGTGATGTGTGTATCATTTTTGTATTAAAATTGATCCATCCTCTTGTATGAGATTTGTCCAAAGGACAAGCATGTGACTCCACATCATTGTCAGGGACACGTACGAAGTTCACATGTCTAATGGGTAAGCTAGACAATATTCTTTTGAGTGTTGGCTCATAAATATTAAACAATATAATTTTTTTGTGTAATTTTTTATAAGTTGAAAAA
>JABCMJ010011198.1:0-10259 GCA_014822125.1 Arbutus unedo | reverse complement strand
TTTCCTGATTCTTCTTAAGGATACGTATTATTTATATGGTTGAAATTGAGGGCGTGACATTCCAAGCCTCAAATATCCACTAATCTAGAAATATTAGTAGTAGATCTTGAAGAAATTTGAGTAATATTAATAGGAATCAAGGCTTTGGAGGGAGGGTTTGGTGGAGAAGATGACTCCTAGAGAGAGAGAGAGAGAGAGAGAAAAAACCCCCTTTTGGAAAAAAAAAGTTAGATCCCCAAAAAAATCTGATTTTTACACTTTAAAAATGTGCATCCAGATTTGACCGGATGACCTGACCGGATGGTCCAGGATTTGACTGGTCAGATCTCCTCACTGACTTAAAATTTTGAAATTTTTAGCCCGAATTTTCAGATCTGATCGAATGACCTGACCGGTCAGATTCGGCCAAAAAGTCAAAATTTTCAAATCTGACTTGATGGTCTTGAGATCTGACCTAATGGTCCAGAACCTAACCCGATGGTCCAAAAATCTGACTTGATCGTTCTACACTCTTCATCCACCTCAAACATATTTAATCACTCAATTTACGTCATACACTTCAATACGAATCAATTAATAACCTTTGGATCACATAAATTAACAAAAAATTTCGGGCTCTTACAGATTGACATGCATAATTTTGAAAGCTGCATTGGAGGAGTTACTCCACATCTTTTATATTTTGTTTTTGAAAAGATGTATTGTAACTTGCACTTTATTTATTTCAATTCAAATGATGTAAACTACTTAACTCCATTTTTGGTTTTGGAGATAAGGATCATTGGTTGAAGCGACCACTTTTGTAATTCATTACAATGGACCTTTTTGAAAATTTTGGTGAGATTGCGAGTCTTTATAAATGGTAAATGTATAATTTTATTATGTTTAAAATTATGGGCGTGATAACTTGGTATTAGAGCCCTAGATTTGAATACCTACAAACCGTGGGGAGAATTTTAGTCTCATTGGGTTCAAATTCGCTGCATTTAGACATGACTTATGTGTGCTTGTGTGCATAACATGTATTGGCATTGCATAACATGTAAGTAGGATGATATGTAATTGTTGACCCTTTTGTTAGGGATTCCTAATTGACATTGGCCTTGTGACAGCAATAGTCGTTCGATATTGGTAGTGTTGTTTTTTTTTTATTGATGTAGAATTATGCTTCCAAGACGTGGGGTGAAATTGGGTAGACCTCTAGGCCGAGGCCGAAGCCATTATCGTGAGATAGTGTTAGAAGATGTTGTGAGTCAACAGAGGGATGTTTCGCGGGCGGAGGAAGTCCATGAGGAAGTGGAACAGAACGTCAAACTGCCGGTCGCTCCGAGTGCATTTGCAAGGGAGTTTGTGGTGGCATTAGCTGAGGGCAATAGGCTTAATCAGGCTGCTAGAGCCCATCTCGGTGATCGGGCGATCGATGCTATGAGAGAGTTTTACCGTCTTAACCCTCCTCAGTTCAGCGGAGAGGGTGATGATTTTCTCACTGTCAGCCATTGGCTTTCAAAGATCCGTAATTGTTCAAGGCTTTGAGAATAGTGGAGGATGACCTTCGAGTCTCGATTACGGCATGTCAATTGATCAGGGAGGCGAATGAATGGTGGGAGTTAATCCTTGAAGTAAGAAAGGATGCGCGAAGGGCCGCTAGGCATATGGCAAGAATTGATGAACCGGATGTTGAAGATATGACTTGGGATGATTTTGAGGTTCTTTTCGAGAACTGATATTTTTCTGAATCCTATTGTGAGCAATTGCGTATCTAGTTTGAGAGGCTAGAGCAGGATCGCAAGTGCCGTCGTTTTGAGAGGGGTCTTCACTCTTTTGTGAGAAGGCTCGTTGTGAGCCAGCACAAAATGAATTTTGCTGAAATTATCAAGTGTGCAAGCAGCGTGGAGTTGCCCAGAGAGGCACAATGAGGTTCTAGAGTTTGGGAACTAAGGCAATCAAGTGTTATGCAGAATTCGTCATCTTCAGGGAGCTCCAGGAGTTAGGGCGCAAGCGATAGAGAGATCAATTTCAATCTCCATAGAGCTACTCGAATGTTAGGCCACCTACTTTCTCTGATTCTATGAGTAATACTTCGAGACCACCTATTGTGTGTCATCGGTGCAACCAACCTAGCCATGTCCGTAATCAGTGTACAGTGCAGCCGAGGTCTTGTTACTCTTGTGGCCAGCCGGGCCATTTGGCTAGGAGTTGTCCCCAAGGGACGGGTGAACGTAGTCAGGCAGGTTCTGTTCAGCAGTCAGGACAGGACCGTGGATAGGAACAGCAACAATTTAGGGGTACTCAAAGATAGCACTAGCCCCACTTTCGTCAGCCTACTTCAGTTCAGGGTTCCCATGTTGACAAAGGTGTGAGATCGTCGGGACCTACACCGGGTTCAGGACAACGAGGTGACTATGCGCAGGCTCAACATATCCAAGGGAGGGTTTTCAATATCATGTCTACTACTGCACCATCTTCCTCATAGACTCCAGAGCCTTCGGTTGTGAGGGGTACATTCCTATTGTTTGACTCTTTTGTTAGGATTTTATTTGATTCTGGAGCATTGCATTCTTTCATTGCTGCGTCATTTGTGTGTACCTTGGAGCTAGAGACCAACATTCTTGAGTCACCTTTGTTTGTTGAGACTCCTCTCGGAGGTAGGTCTCCACTTTGCCGTATTTGTAGAGCTTGTGAGCTTGTCATTCTTGACCATTGTTTCACCTTTGACTTCATCATTTTGGACATGTCGGGATTTGATGTTATTCTGGGTATAGATTGGTTATCTACTTTTCATGCCACCATCGATTGTTTTAAACGCCGAGTCCGTATTTGTTCACCTGAAGAGGATTGTTTTGAGTTTCTTGGAGAATGTCGAGAACCGTTGGCGCCTTATTTATGGGGATCTCGAGAGAGAGAGTCTATTTATGTTTTGTTGGCGAGTTTGACTTTGGATAAGGATGTGTCCACACGTGGAGAGTTACCTTTGGTGGTCCATGATTTTCCGGATGTGTTTCCAGCCGAGTTGCCTAGTTTACCTCGAGAGAGAGAGGTTGAATTCGCGATAGATTTACTTTTCGGTACTGCTTCGATTTCTATGTCACCTTATTGTTTTGCGCTAGCTGAGTTGAAGGAGTTAAAGACACAATTGCAGGAGTTGCAAGACTTGAGATTTATTCGCCCTAGTACATCACTGTGGGGAGCGCCAGCCTTGTTTACACAGAAGAAGGATGGATCATTACAATTGCGCATCGACTATCGTAAGCTTAACCGTGTTACTGTGAAGAACAAGTATCCGATGCTGAAGATTGATGATTTGTTTGACCAACTTCGAGGTGCGACCTGCTTTTCAAAAATTGATTTGAGATCGGGCTATCACCAATTGAAGGTTCGGAAGGAAGACATTCACAAGACCGCTTTTCGTATGCGCTATGTTCATTACGAGTTCGTGGTTATGCCTTTTGGGTTGACGAACGCGCCATCTACATTCATGGACCTCATGTATTGTATTTTTCGTAAATGCCTTGATCGGTTTGTGGTAGTCTTTGTTGACAACATTCTAATTTACTCGCCTATGGAGGAAGAGCACCAGTCTTATCTTGCCATTGTACTAGTACTTTTGAGGGAGCATTGTCTTTATGCCAAGCTCAGTAAGTGTGAGTTTTGGTTATCCGAGGTGAAATTTTTGGGGAACGTTGTGTCGCAAAGTGGTGTGTCCGTTGATTCGGGAAAGGTGGAATCTGTTATGAGTTGGCAACAACCGAAGAGTGTTTTTGATATTCGTAGTTTCTTGGGGTTAGCCGGGTACTATCGTCATTTTGTTCTTGACTTTTCTCGTTTGGTAGCTCCGATGACGCGTTCGACACGCAAGGGGACACGTTTCGTATGGGATGACACTTGCGAGGTTGCTTTTGAGGAGTTGAAGAAGCGTTTGACTAGCACACCAGTTTTGATTGTTCCAAAAAGGGGAGTTGGTTACTCAGTTTATTGTGATGCCTCAAGGGAAGGACTTGGATGAGTTTTGATACAGATGGGATGAGTGGTAGCGTATGGATCGCGACAGTTGAAGGTTCACGAAAGAAATTATCTAACACACGACTTGGAGCTTGCAGCCATTTTTTTGCATTGAAGATCTGGCGACACTACCAGTACAGTGAGAAGTTTGAGGTATTTTCCGACCACAAGAGCTTGAAGTACTTGTTCTCACAGAAAGAGCTAAATTTGCAACAACACCATTGGATGGAACACATTGAAGATTACGACTTTGAGTTGCAATATCATTCGGGGAAGGCTAACGTAGTGGCGGATGCTTTGAGTAGAAAACCGATGCATCTAGCGAGTTTAGCAATCCATGAGTGAAAGATGATTTAAGATTTGAGGCCTTATGCGATGTGTTTTGAAGAAATTCGGGAAGGAATGACTTTATGCAATTTGATAGTGCATTCAACTTTATCGACTCAAGTGGGTGACACCCAACAACACGATGAGGAAACGAACAAGTTACACAAGAAGTACATCAGTTGCAATGTGCGAGACAGAGGGATGATTCATTCCGACCAGAGTTTACGTTATCGAGGGAAGCTATTTGTACCTATTTCATGTTGGGAAGATATTTTAAGAGAGTTTCATCACTCTCCATTGGCCGTTCATCCAGGGAGAACGAAGATGTACCATGACCTGCATAGACAGTTTTGGTGGCCCGGAATGAAACGGGATGTGGTAAATTTCGTGGCAAGGCGTGTTACATATCAGCAAGTGAAGGTTGAGCACCAACGACCTACTAAGGAGTTGCAACCTTTATCTGTAGCTGAGTGGAAATGGGAGAATATTACGATGGACTTTGTTATGGGTCTACCGAAATTGCCAAGGGGAGATGATGCTATTTGGGTGATTGTTGATCATTTGACGAAGACTGCTCATTTCTTACCTATTCAAGTGATCCGTCAGAGGTTGCTTACCGCGCAGAGTAGATAGAAAAGTTATGCTAATCGTCGTCGTAGCCCTTTATCATTCGAGGTGGGAGACCATGTGTTTTTGAAAGTCTCACCGCGATGGGGTTTGTCACGTTTTGGGTGGAAGGGTAAGCTTTCACCGCGATATATTGGGCCATTTGATGTTATTGAGAAAATCGGAGAAATTGCGTACTGTTTGGCCATGCCGCCAAGATTGTCTGGTGTACGCAATATTTTTCCCCTTTCGATGTTGAGGAAGTATGAGCCGGATCCATTGCACGTGCTTGAGTGGTCCAAACTTGAGTTAGAAGCCGATGCTTCTTATGGGGAGGAACCGATACGTGTTCTTGATTCACGCGATCAAGTATTATGAGGCAAGACGATACCGTTAGTGCGACTATTGTGGAGCAACCAAGGCAAGCAAGAGTCGACTTGAGAACGAGAAGATGAAGTTAGGGAGCACTACCCTCATCTGTTTACGACTTGATTGTGTAACTTGTTGGAACTTGATCGTTGTGGACTTGATAGTCATTACCTTGTGATATTTTGATTTGGCATTGTCAATGCATATAGCATGTTAATATGCTTAGCTAATTTTATGGACTTGTTGAGTCGTGATTATTGTATTTTGCTTTGGCATTGTTGATGCATGACTTGTGTTGATATGTGTGCATAATTTCGAGGACGAAATTCTTCTAAGGAGGGAAGGATGTAAAGACCCAAAATATTTTGAAATTTTATATTAATATACAGGTTAATGAGCATAATTAATGTGGGGTATGTAAAATTGGTGTAATAACATGATTTGGGGTCGATGTGGTATAATGTGATATAATGTGGTAACTTTGGGAGCTTGTGGTAGCATGTGACATACTTGAGGGGTGCAAGTGTAGTTTTTGGGTATTGAATTTGGTTTGTATCAGACAAACCCATTTTGTCTAAATACAAACCCATCTAATTTCCTTCTCTCATATGGTTGAGCTCTCTCCCAAACTCTCCATCTGAAACTTGCTCCAAACTTCGATTCCTTCAAGATCCTATGCATTTCCCTTACCCTTGGTTGATATCCAGTGGTGGTTCGCAACCATTTGCTTGGAGGAGGTGTATTTGACATTTTACAACATTTGGAAGCTAGGGCTTGAAGTTAGAGCTTTAGTTCTTGAATCTAGAAGTTGAGGTAGGGATTTCTCACACTTATTACGTGTATAGAACTTGATTTGGTTGCCATTTGATGCCTTGAATTTGAGTTGAGAAGCCCTAAGTTTACAGTCGAAATTTGTTGGAATTTCTTGTTCGTGCCTGAGGCACCGGTGCCTTGTTTTCGGTAGCACCGTGCCAATTGCTCTCTGTATCTCAGTTTTGGTGCATTGCACCTGTGCCTCCCTTTTTTCTTTGCTCCTAACTCTCAGATTTTGGACTAAGCACCGGTGTTTTGTTTTTGGTAGCACCGGTGCTTTGAACCTTGAAACCTCCCAATGGTTTTGTCATACTTAGACACTTGTTTCGGTGTGTTTTTCTACTTAAATTGGAACTCCATGAACTCTAAAACTTATTTTTATTTGACACAAAATGTTGGCTTTTAATTTATTGTTTTAGACCATGTTAAGCATTGTATTATGCCATTATTGAGAACAAAGGAAATGAATCACAAGACATACGTGGATATTGATCTTGTTGGATAAAAATGATGAACTTTATGACTTTTGTGCACATTTTTACGATACGACATGAACATTATGAGACACGTGACATATGTGACATCGTACTAGACTCCTTCAGGAATGCTAGGCAGGGCCATGAATTGAAATTCCTTCGGGAGTGCCAGGAATAATTTTGAATTGGAATTCCTTCGGGAGTGCCATAAATGATTTTGAACTGGAATTCTTGTGGGTGTGCCAGAAATGATTTAGAACTAGAATTCCTTCAGCAGTGTCAGGAATGATTTTGAACTAGAATCTTTCAGGGATGCTAGGCTGATATGTACTGGTCTGATTCGAAAAAATGCCTGGAATGACACTTTGACACATAATGAGAACTGATTGACGATACACGTGACTCGAGGAATTGTAATTGATGAATTGAGAAACTATGACATATTGTGGGTTATTTTTGCACATTTCTTGACTCATTACCATTTTTGCGTACTTCCTCTCTCTTGTATAGATATTGATATTCGCATGGCTTATCATATCATATCATATGCATGTAATACATGTGTAGACTTTCCTACTGGGCTTTCGAGCTCAACTCTTCTTTCTTTTCAGGTACAAGCTTGGAGTGATCATAGCATGAGGTGCTTAACATGTATGGATTGACATGCATATTTTTGAAAGCTGCATTGGAGGAGTTACTCAACATCTTTTATATTTTGTTTCTGAAAAGATGTATTGTAACTCGTACTTTATTTATTTCCATTCAAATGATGTCAACTACTTAACTCCATTTTTGGTTTTGGAGATAATGATCATTGATCGAAGCGACCTCTTTTGTAATTCATTGCAATGGACACTTTTTCGGAATTTTGGTGAGATTGTGAGTCTTTATAAATAGTAAATGTATAATTTTATTATGTTTGAAATTGAGGGCGTGACACCCCATGAGCTATTACAGAATACAAAATAGAGGGCATTCCCCCTAGGTGACAAAATCAGTATAAAATTTCCAATCTTCCATTGTCTGCCCAAGAAATGTATCCTTACTTGATCCCAAAATGCTTCGAATCCCACCTTTGACCTGAACTGAACAAACATTAGAGTCTCCATTTTTCAACATACCACATTTATGGGTCCCCATAGGCATTCTCGGAGGAGAAAGGACTGGAGAACGAACATTGAAAACAATGAGAGAAACAATAGATTGATTTGTTTTTGTAACTTTTTGAAACTTCCGCATATTACGCTCCATCCAAATATGATATATAGTACTTTTGAACGCAAGTTTAGTAATGAGGGTCTTAAGGCTCTTGCCCTTGCACTGCTGGATTAAAATATTTACCAACTCTACCAACTAGTCGCATGCCATTGGACCCTATGTTTGGAAGAAATGAGATTCCATGTGGTAATGGTAAAGGAGAAGTTGAAAAACAGATGATCAAGATCCTCATAATGGGAACAAAAGCACAGGAAGAAGACGTTTTCATTCCAAAAGTAACCAGATGGCTCTTAGTATTAAGACGATTTTGGATAGCTAACCAAGTGATGATACTATATTTAGGAATATGACCCGGAAACCAAATCAGAGAATTCCAAGGGACTCTAGGATGTTGAGCCCTCCATTCATCTCAGAGCGAGGAAACAGAGAACTTGCCAGTAGAAGTCAGAGTCCAAATGCCGGAGTCCTCCTTATCACAAGAAGGGATGGGCAAGGTCTGAGAGGCTTGTTTGAGATCCATAAGGTCGTGAGATAACGCAACAGGATACTTCCAATTACCTCTAGAAAGAACAGAATCATACACAATGCGAGGATTAAAATGTTGTAAGAGGGAACCAAGGGGGTGCCAATTATCGTACCAAAGGAAAGTGTTACTACCATTACCAATATTGTGCCTGATAAAAGGCCGAATGTCATTCCTAACGGCAAGCAACTTACGCCAACTACAAGAAGGATCAGGAGAAATTTTAACACTCCAGAAACTTTGATTTTTAGGGAGGTAAGATTTAACCCATTGACATCACATGGATTGCTCCCCTCCAAAGACGAAAACCAGATGTGTTTGGCTATAGAGGCCTTGTTCCACAAACTAATAGACTTGATACCTAGACCACCCTCATTAGTGGGAGAGCAAATGTGATCCTAAGAAACCTTAGCGCCAGTAGATATAAGATCAGGACCAGACCAGAAAAAGGCACGAAAGATGAACTCTATCTCTTTGAGGATTTTCTTAGGGAGAATCAAGAGAGAAGTCCAACAAGACTACAAGAGAATAGCACAGAATTAATGAGTTGAAGACGACCTGCATAGGAGAAATACCTAGAGGTCCAAGATTTGACCCTCACGGTGATGCGGTCAACCAATGCCCGACAGTTAGAATGCTTTAATTTGGATGAGAGGAAAGGGACTCCAAGATAACAAACAGGAAGGGTGACCTCATTGGAATTGAGACGCTCCAGGATACTAATTCTATTGGTAGGAGACACTCCCGAGAAGAAAACATAACTTTTATCGAGACTAGGAGATAATCCAGAGAGACTTTTAAACTCTATAAGAGCATCATGAATATGAGAAACTGAAGAAATGTCACATTTATAAAAGATCATAAGATCATCAGCAAAACAAAGATTGATGATTTTGGATTTCTCACATCTCCAATGAAACTTGAAATCCGAATGGAGGGACTTCTCCTTAAGGATAGATGTTAGGATTTCCATAACAATAACAAACAAGTAGGAAGATAACGGATCTCCTTGTCTAAGGCCTCTTTTGCCAAGAAAGTACCCCGTAGGTTCTCCGTTAATGTTCAACGAGCAAGAAGGGGTAGTGATACAAGCTTGAAGCCATCGCACATTGTCATAAGGATGGAAATTCAATGCTTGAAGGATGTCCATAAGAAAAGCCCATCGCACATTGTTATAAGCCTTCATAATATCCACTCTCATGGTACAACAAGGAGAGGAAGACTTTTTATGATCACCAAGCATGAGCTCTTGAGTAAGGAAGATGTTATCTGTAATTCTACAACCTTTAATGAATCCAGACTAGACAAGATCAACGAGGTGAGGAAGAGCCTGTTGAATTCTAAGAGCCAAAATACATGAGATGCACTTGTAGATAGTGTTACAACAAGAAATGGGCCAGAAGTCAGTGACTTTAGTAGGATTGAGAATCTTAGGGATGAGCACAACTAGAGTGGAATTGGTAACTTTCAATATTTTTTTAGACCGGAAAAAATTACGAATAGCAGCTGTGACCTCTTTACCAATAATGTCCCAAGTATTACGAAAAACCCCAGCATTATAACCATCAGGACCAGGGGCTTTGTTGGGATGCAGGGAAAGAAAGGTTTGTTTAATCTCAGCATTAGAAATGTCAGTGACCATATTATTGCACTCAGTATCAGTAAGCTTAACCCGAACAAGTTGAGAAACTCGAGGATTACCTGAATAGTGGTCATCATGAAGAGTACCACGCAAATTTTGATAATAGTCCACAAAAGTGGATTTAATAAGATCAATGTCGTGAGTAATGGAGCCATCCTCAAGAGTAAGGGAAGTGATGTTATTCCTATTCGTACTATTGTTAACAAACTTGAAGAAGTATGTAAGAACCCGCATAAATTAATTAAATTATAGAAAAGTAAAAGAAAAGTAAATTAAATGTAGTTTT
>JABCMJ010011195.1:0-22487 GCA_014822125.1 Arbutus unedo | reverse complement strand
TTTCATAAACTTATTAGATGTATAAATTTAATTTTTAAGATTAATGAAGTTGATGCAATTGTTATGTTGTTTATTTTATTTACAATTTTAAAAAACTAGTGTTATTCTATTCATATTTTTTTCGATAATTTTTAAATGCTAATATGGTTTAGAACCGGAACCAGAACCAAATTGGACCAGTCTAATGGTTTGGTTCTGATTTGGTTCCATGTGTGTAACGGTCTGGTTATGGTTCTCAATTTTTTGGAACCATTAGATATGATTTGGTTCTTGGATTCTTACAGAACCAATCCAATCCGAACCATGTACACCCCTACTTACTATTTGTCCGGAGAGAATTTATTCTTCGGAATCACATATTCCGACGAATCATAATTTCTTCATCCAAAAAAAATTTATGTTTTCGCTAGCATTAATTCCTAATTTTAAAGAAGTTATTGTTGGCCAAATTAGTGGTTGAAGCACAGTTTTAAGTTTTAAGTTAACGGAAAAATCTTTTTTATATACAAGCCGTTGAAACATAAAAAATAAATTATAAATAATTTTTCACTTATTGTCGAAAAGTCGGTAAAACCTTGCAAGACTAGAAATACCACAATTGAAGCAGATAAATAAAAACTGAAACTTAAATAGTAAACAAGAAATAGGAAGATTGAAAATTACAAATTGATGCACGTGTTTGACGCGGTTTTAAAATAAATTTGTCGACTCACCAAAATGTTCGAAATTTTCATTGGCGTTCGTCTCCCAAGATATAAGAATTGAACCATTCAAATAGCACCACACAAGAATAATCTAGCAAACTGAAATGTTAATAGAGCAAATAACCTATTTATAGGTTCAAATAGGGGACAAATGAGTCCACAACTTGTTGCTTCATAATGCAATTCACAACTCAAATTAATAGACTTGGGCTTAATAGTCTAAGTCTATTAAGTTTTAGCCTATAACAATTTCAAGCTCAAATCTAATACGGAGTCTCAAAATTTCATTCATAATTTTAACAATTTTTTACATGAATAAAATTACAAAGTAATAATAGAGAAGACAACCCAAACTCAAAAAAAAATACGGCAGATAACTATCATAAAGAAAAAGGTAGCTTTTAATTTTAAATTTTCTCTTAGAAAAATATATCGGATTTACTAATTAAACAGTGAACAATAAAGTCTTGAAAAATATATGAAAGCCGTCTGGCCACCGTGATGGTAACGGATTAATGAACAACGGATAATTACATGCACTTAAGGTTAAAGTGAGCTTTGTGGACCAAGCTCTAACCCTAGCTTACCCAGCATAAGCCCAACCCTCCCTAGTGCCTATCCACCGTCCTTATCTATCCACTCTAACCCCTAATGACCCTAGCAGCATGGATAGCATTTTAGTTTTAAGTGTATTAAATAGGCGGAGTGCATTAAATAAGATAAAGTAGTCCATATTAATATGATGTTCAAATAAAGTGTGTTCAATAACTTAGTGATTGGATAAAGTATTAAAATAGGTTGGTTAAATTGTTCGGTGATTAAATTGAGGGTTATTTTAGATGTGTTAGGCAAAGAAAAATGTATTAAATTCTCACAAGATATTATACTTATAATACTATAAGTATATATACTTATAATATATTTATTAGATATATACTTATAACATATATAAATATATACTCATAACAAAATATTTCTAATAAGGGATTTCTCATTTTGTTAAATCGCGGACCCCTTTTTTTAATCAAATTTTGATAATCTGAATCGTTCAATGTGTTTAAAACATGTTTTTAAGGGGTACTTGCAAGAAATCAGCTCAAAATATTACCGAAAGTTCTTGATCCAAGCATTTTTTCATAAAATTGTTCTTGTCAATATTTATAAAAAACTACTTGGATCAAGCCCTGCCCATTATTTGTTTAAGCCGATTTCTCGCGGGTACTCTTAAAAATATATTTTAAACACAATTAACGATTTTGATCATCAAAATATGATCAGAAAATGAGAAATCTGTATTTTAGTAAAATGAATTATCCCTTATAGGAAGGGGACTAGTACTTATAATATATCTTAGTATATTTAAATAGAATTCCTTTTCTCATTTTGTTAAAATGGGGACCTCTTATTTTCTTATCAAATTTTGATGAACGAACCGTTCAATGTGTTTAAAATATGCGTTTTAAGGGCACCTGCGAGATATTGGCACAAACAAATATCAGGAAGTGCTTGATAACAACATTTTTTCATAAATGCTAACGCAAATGGTTTTATGAAAAAATGCTTGGATCAAACCCTTCTCAATAATATTTTGAACTAATTTCTAACGGCTACCTTTAAAAATATATTTTAAACACATTAAATGTTTCGAATCATCAAAAATTAATTATGAAAGAAAAGGTTTGCATTTTAGCAAAAATGAGAGATCCATTATTATAAGTTTTTTGTATATAAATATATACTTATAATATATTACACTTATATATACTTATAATCTATTTATATATACTTATATTATACATATAAATACATATGTATATTATAAGTATATGTATACTTATATTATGAGTACATATATAAGGGGTGGGAGTGAACCTTTTTGTCATTTGCTAATACATTGTAAGTTGTGTTAGCGTTGAAAAGGGTAAGTTTAACTAAGGCAGTATAAACTATGTTAAATTATCATGGGTTAACCAGTGCAACCCAAAAAAAAAAAAAAAAACTGTCAATCGAGGAGTTAAGTATGAGATCAGCCTTAGTTAAAATATTGGTTAGTTAACACATCTCTTGACCTTCCATCCAATCAGGCCCTTATGATTTTGGGCTCTTGGCATGATATCAAAAATTTATTGGATCTTCTTGAAGAGTGGTGACCCAAAGGCCCTTTACAATCATACATTTATATATCGTTCACGATTAAATGTGTGTGAGTTTTACATGAACATATAGTCATCGTAGATTGCCTTCAGAAGCACAAAATAATATATCCATGACATTGGATAAAGGACACCGTCGGATCTAAAGCCACTTGTCACGGGCCGGGCTCAAAGGCTAGAAGTTACCTTACCCCTTCCATAACATGCAATGTGAGATTGAGGGGGCCTGACAAAGAGCTCTCATTCTGAATACTTTTGACCCATAACCAGATAATGATTTTAGCGTATAACAACAATCATCTTTTGAACTTTTGTTTCCGGTTCAGGAAACAATTCAGCATGTTTTGGGGTTCGAATCCCGTTGATAACGAGTGTGCCAAATAATTCGATGCAACAAGGCAGTGATACTACTAGAAAGGACACTAAAGAAAAGACTCATGAGTGACCAAGCTCTTGTAAAATGACGAGGCCATTTCCTTACTGGTCAGTCTGTCATCCCAGAATGCAAAAGGTTTGTGTTATTTCACCTTTTTAGCAGCAGAGTCGCAGTTGCAGATGCAATTAAGCATTCATTCTTTCAACATTCTACTGATCCTAGCTTGTGCATTTTGTTCATTTTTCTCTTCTCAACTCTTCAATATAATTTTTAATGTAACATTTATCGCGTGTGTATAGAGTTCTAACTACTCCACAAATCACGCTCTGAAGAAAACTAAAGCTCCTGCTTCTTTTATAATCACAGATCTAGATTGTAAACATTGCAACTGCATGAATCATCATCCCATATACAAAGAGGCCACTATCAGATCCCCATCCTTTTCCTAGCAGTAAAACATTACTCTCTTTACATTCTCCTTGAGTGCTGGCAATGGCCGTACACCAGTTTCCCGATTAGCCCGCATACTCTTCCCGACTTGACCACCACCATTCTCCTGCATATCTGGTTCCATGTAGAATCTTGCTCTAAATGCAGCTAAATGCGCATAATATGCAGGTGGCACTGCACATACACGGCAAAAAATCTGGTCAGTCGGTTGAAATATATTGATATTAAAAAAAATCAGTTGGAGAACTTCTTGGGGATGCATTAATGGATTCCAAACATGATTTGGATCCAAGACTTACCAACTGAGACGGATCGAGTGCACCTTGCATATGTGTAACACAGATTGTTTGTCAATGATTGGATTCCATCTGCTGTGAAATTGTTCTCGTCCCATAAAACGTGGTAATGAGCAGGCCGGCTTGTACCCTGATATATTGTTAAGATGGTATAGAGTCGTTAATAAGGAAAAGAATTTAGTTTACAGTCATAGGTCCGTGGGGAAAGTCAGTGATCAAACTCGTTAAAAAATTCAAAGCCTTCATCCAAGATGTGATACGGTCATGGGTTTGTGGGGAAATTCAGTGATCAAACCTATGTGTAAAGAATTCAAGGCCTTCATCCAAGATGTGTTTGTCCATTTACAGAAGGAAAAAATTCATCATTTTTTGGCTATCGCAGATTTGTGGATGGATTTCCCAAGGAAAATGGTAGGGAAAACTTAGCTTCTCTACTTTATCATCTTTTGATCTTGTCCTATCCACGAAGAAATCTATACTTAAGGTCTACTCCCAAGCCATGTGTGGAAGACAGTTGCATGATAAAGGGAGCCAACGGACCCAAATGTTTTCTTGTTCCTCTTTGTGTTCTCCTTAATCATGTGATAGGGATTGCAAACTTTTAGACTCTCAGCCACCCCACCAGCCGGGCTCTGGGGGTGGCAAAAATTATATGCTCCAGTCACATGTCAAGAGGTTTAACTCAAGATCAGCACAAAGATGTTTGTTTGAGAACCAAGTCATCCAGCTGATAAGAAGTAAACAGTCCTTTTTATTATAGCTAAAGTGTTTGTTTTTCCTCACTTTCGGACAAGAAGAAATGAGGGTGATTACTGGTATGAGGTATCTCTCTTCCTATTGTTTATCCAGTAAAAAGGGTAGTCAAGTTTTCACCTGAATCCCTGCATGGCTGCAGAGATAGAAGTCAAATTCCGTGGGATGACAGATTTTAGAATCAACCACAGTGCCTGAGGAAGAAAAAAAACGCATAAATTATCTTCTAAATATCAGATGATAGAAATATTCCATATAGAAGAAGAGATACAATTCAGTGTTCAATCACAGTAAAGCTTTACCAGGTAAGATGTTTCCACTCTTGTCGGTGCTGCTGCGGTCCCTATGATTATTAGGAAATAATCTGGTGTGATGCCGTTTTTGTACAACAATGAATGTCACCGGTGGTTGGTAGTTCGGTTCTAATGAAGCACAAGCCTAAAAAGAAGGGGTCTCAGTTTGTTTTACATCAGTATCAGAACATCAGGCCAAACAAGATAAAACAACACGAACCTTCCTAATTGCGTCCAACTCGTAAAGCAGGACTTGATAAAATTGTCCTTCACTCACACCATCTCTGCTCAATTAATTTTCCAATTTCAAACAAAAATTAGAACGAGGGAGAAAGCTTACGATGTATACTCAATTATATAAATATGGATTTGACACATAAAAGGGCGCACGAATGGAAAGCCAAGCATATTTTTGGAGACACGTTTTAAGTAAGCACAATGCGTATATCTGATCCATATGAACCATTGAAATCATTGAAACAAAGAGTGTTTTTGACAGAAGTTTTATATGATATGTAACAATCAGGCACGCCTTCTTTTTTTAGTGTCCACTGTTTAGGAACTTGACAGAAGAGAAAAAGAAAAGGGTGCAATCATTTCAAAAAAGATCCTTATCTCCCCTTTTTTCTGTAGAAGAGGACACCACCTTTAGCCTTTAAGGCATGGGCACTTCTCTTTCACATCTTCTACAGAAACACAGTCGTAACTAACCATCAACACATTTTAACTTAAAAAAATCAACTGCATTAGACAAAATCTTGCCATCAGCAGCACAACGGAAAAGAATCCACTTAATGCAAGTGGCATGTAGTTCATTGAAGCCATTTCCTGATAGCTTAAACTTCTCTGGGAGCATTGTTGATGATAGTATGAAGTGCCAAAACAAAGTTTCATAGGGAAATATTTCATAAGTTCCAACCAAATATAGAATCCTAGCACTGATGGCCAATGTGTTCCATAGAGTTTCCACCATTACTGAAACAATTTTAATATTCTGAATTCTGGCAGACTTTACAACGCACTAAAAAGAAAAACTCTGGCAAAGCAAGTGTTATTGTATCTTGTCATTGCATTTCACTCAATGCCAAAGGTTAACTTCAACCATCCAACTGCCCGAGTGTGATGTGCAGATTGCAATGGTTCAAAATAAGTAAAAGTGGTGGAGGTGATACGAGTGCAATGGTTGCATTTAACTCAATGCTCTTGTATTGCTGATGGCAATACAGAGCAAAGACAATCAAGACAGCCAAATAAAAGATAGTGTTACCGTGGTACTGAATCTACTGATTATGTGGGCATTAGAATGTTTCTGTGCAAATACAAGTGTTTGATTCCCAAAATCTGAAACATTCTAGAGGAAAGAGGAGGCCATGGCAGCAGAACAAAGGAGAGCAACCTTGAGACTGCCCGCATCAAGATTTCCAAAAGGATACTGATGGGTTGACAAGGAAACAGCCTCTCCACTTGCGGGAGCAAGGATGCGTACATCCAACCCTTTCCCAGACCCTGCAGCAGCAGGAGACTGCTGCACTGTGTAGGCCTTTATACTCATGGACTGATGCTACTATCTGGTTAAGGTGCACGAGATACGACAAAAAGAAAATTCCAATTTTAATAAATTCTTTATTACAGATGAGAATTTTAACCTGTAAAATATAATCCTCAATGGCTTCTGGCCCGTTGCCTTACGAAAGGAGACCAGAAGATCCCTGCACAAACAGAAATGAAATGTAAAAATAAATCCCAGCAACCAAAAAGAGAGACGACAATATAAATGTCTATGAAGAGAGTCCACAATGGAAAAGAACTAACCATACCTTATCATGCCACCACTAACTGTGCCACGGACAGGATCATGCCAAGTTTTGTACAAGTCTTGTATGAGTTCCTGTCTATGAGCTTGAGCACAAACCAATCCAGCATACTTAGTGACTTCAGGCCAATCCTGAGAAGCTACTACCTACAATCACCACAAATCCATCAACGAACAATGTCCTTAATGATAATTTCCAAATCGTTAAAGGGATATTATAAGAAGCAACACTTCAGTTAAGGAACTATACAGCAGCTATTGAGGGACTGGAGTCCTCTCCATTCTCTGGGTGCGTCACATCTGCTCCGAATATAATAGTTGGTATGTCACTAACTAACGGTATTCTACAGCTAATGGCATCCAAAAGAACCGTGTTTCTACCACCCATCTGCACCAATAACGTCAGCAATTTCTAAAGTCAGTAACTAGGATTAAGTATGTGTTATATGATATTAAAACAAGCTGAGGAAAAGGACAGCTATCAGCGTATGACGAATGAGGGGAAATTCAAAAGCTATAAATGAAGTAGATAAACAGAAAATGAGGACAAAGATACAGAAGGGTAATCCCCTATTCCTAACACGCTGACAATTTTCATTCTCGAACAAACTAATGAAACAGAATTATGGCCATACATATCTCTTCCCGCAATCATCAAGAATAATCGCACCTTAACATTGATTTTCAATGACACGTTAGCCAAGTATTGCTTGCTAATCTTGAAGACATATTTTGTCAGACAGCATTGTGATATCAAACCAAGTTCTGTTTCACATATCCTCTTTATATCACCTGAAATGAAGAATCAGGTCAAGCTTGAAATCTCAATGAAGGACGAAATTACCCAATTTCAGACAACTCAAATCGAGCAATGACAGACCATATAGGGATCCATTGTTGTCCGGCAAAATAGCTAAAAGAAGCTCTAATTCTTTTCCTTTCAGTTTGCTCATGCTTGCATGATATACATGCTTCAATGCTTTCTCGACTTGCTCGGGCTTGGCATTGTAGATTGGGATCACAGGTTCTGGATTGAACTCCTAAAAACAAAAGAAGATTACAACCCAACTATCGCAGAACCATGAATTGTTTGATCTAAAATAAACCTTGAACAGATGAAGTTTGTACCATGCCAGATACTTGACACATCTGAGCCAGTTCGTTACAGAACCCACGAGCAACGCTCTCTTGCACACTACGTGAGAAGTTGATGCATGCCCATCGGCTAACGGTCATGCCATTAATCATTTTCTGCAATTTATGGTAAGAGTTTCAATAAGTGAACAATGCATGCAAAGTATGACTAAACCACTGTGGTCACACACTTCAAAAAAAGAGGAGTGAACTAAGAGAGAAAACTAAAGAGTGAATTAAACATGTAGTTGAGTTGTGGTTGAGTGATTTTGTTGATTATGATGGAGATGGAACAATATTACACAACGCAATGAAGAAAAGCGGAAAACAATTAGGAGTACCTTGTTCATCATATTCCACTGACCAACTTGAGGCAAACAATCCTTTTCCTTCCCATTTTCATGATATTTTAGCTGCAGAGGAAGATGGTACGATTAGTATAACACCCACATCTCATTAAGAATTGCTTTATGAGACGCTCTTACCCAAGGAGCAGGGAGTACTCGTGCCTCCACCGATGCTAGTTTTTCACTGATCTTGATTCCAAACTCGTTAGCATATGGGTCTTGATCATAAGCATTGTGTTGAACCGTCTAAGAGAACAAAAGATGAGAATCAGTTGCTCAAACTTAGTCAACTTCCAACACTAATACGAACCATACCTTTTTCAGTATATGAATGTGCACAATTTCTAAAGGTTCCTTCTATTGTAGAAATCAATATAGAAGCCAGTAAAGATAAGTTATGCTAAACAATATTCAAGAAATTGGCATTCAATAATCCAATCAACTCGAATTATGAATTAAATTGAAAATTTCTTTTTGATAATAATAACCAGACTCACTGAACTCAGTTCAGAAGGTACATAATTGACATTCTTACAAGAGATTTTTTATCTTGAAAAACTTATAACCAGTTGGCATGATAACAGCGAAAAGACAAAGAATTTCAGAATTTTTTTTTTGATCTGCATGAAAAAATTCAGATATATTACAGTTGAATAGGGAATGCCTTCATTCTTCTATTGTTCTGACAACCAAATGGTAAACAAAATATGTCATGCTAAGGCCAACATCAATCCAGTTAACATCCCTCAGGCAAAGAGGGAAAAAGAAACTGTGGAAGCCAATGAGGACCATAACATCAAAAGTGTACCTGCAATATGTCATTTTCTCGATCCCTGGGCCTCTGGCATGTGACTTTTAAAAGAGCAGTAATTTGCTTCTCATTTAACCTTTTAGTGTATCGTTGCCCCCCAACAATCTTACAGGCCTGGCAAATTAATATGTTACCAAACAATAGTTCAAAAAGAAAATGCAGTGAATCCATCTGTAGAACTTTGAAACCCGCAATAAGCATTCACCTCCATGGGCAAATAGTTTGCCTTCTTCTGGTTTCCTACTTGAAGGCAAGGAAGATGAGTATGTTGAATTGTGAAGCCATACATTTCTTGAAAGTATTCAACAACCGACTTCATGGTGGAGTTGTCATCAACAGGAAACCTGAAGGATATTACCATCAGTTTTCAGATATTTAGCAACAATCCTAGGGTTCTCTTCTGATCTTGAATTCGGGGAAGGATTTGATGGGGCAAATGGATAAAAATTAATAGAATTTTCATTCGCAAATCGCTCATTTTCTTTTCCTTCAATAAGCAACAATAGATCGAAGATTCAATGCAGCCTTGAGAAGAGAAACAAAAGCACATAGTTTGATTCAAGTTGAGCATGCTAAAACAACAAGGAAACAAAGAATTACGGTATCCTAGAGCCTATGCAGGTTGTGGCTCCCAAATATAGCTGAGAAATGAAACAGGATTTCTGCAGCAACTCCAACTAGTTGCAGTAGAGTGACTTTGTTAGTTCCGTTACTGTAGTATACCTCCTCCTTTTCTTTACATGGAGTGCCACAGAAATTAAGATAACTTGGAATCCAAAAGACATGAAGAACATAGAGAGCTCACACTAGTTCTCTTGTGGGTTGAGAAGTTAATCCTGATACTCGGTACTTTCTTCGTACATTACCCCTATGAGTTACTTCGACCTTCACTCCTCTAAGGCCCTTCTTGATCTGATACACATTACAAGGAAATTTCCAAGTCAAACAAATTACGAGGTAAATAAATCTAGCCCATCCCACCAAACAAAAGATCACTACCTTTATGCGGTCAGAATCAGACAATGGCCTTGATATCACATCTTTTCCTAGCAGTTGTGCAACAAACTCTATTACAGGGAGAGCCTCAATAAAGGCAGCACAAGCCATATCTGTAAGATGAGCAAGAGAGAATGATCCCTCAATTATATCAACAACACTGACAACCACTGTAACAAAAAAAATCACAAATATAGTGTATTAGTACCAATGTTAAGGGATAATCCCATCTGCGTAGGTCTAATACTCTGGTAGAATCCACACCATGATTCCAAACCCTCACCAAGCCGTTGTGGTTTTCGAATATTCGGTGAAACGAAGGATCTTCCAACAGGGCAGTACCTTTTTAAAAGTGCATTATGTGGTTAACAAGAAATCAGTTCGAGCTAAAATCATTTTTAAATGGAATCGATGGAGTACACATGATCTCAAGTACAACAAAAATTATTACCTCTTTGTTGACAGCTCCCTCAACACAATGTCGAGAATTTGAAGTGCTTCTTGTGGAGCATCCACGCGCTTACCCGCAAGAAATTGGCCCAAATGATGCATATTTGCACGAGCAACAAACTTGATGACCACTTTGTACTCCCTTTCTCTTCTGAAAATTTGAACAAAGGTTCAGTTGAACATTGTTGTGTCGCTGTTTCAGAATTTGCTTTTCCATAAAATTTTCAGAAAACTAGTTTCGTTGATGGATTCCAAAACTTGCTTTTAAGGGACTCTTCTTAAAAAGAGCCCATTTTCAATGAAGCATGAAGGAGATACCATCTTCCATTATTGACAAATTATTTTCCCTCCTAGATAAATACAAGATGAAATAGTCGGCGTTAATGTTTTCAGAAATAATTTTCGGAAGTGTTAGGAAAACCTGATTCTGAAACAACAATGGAACGGTTATTTTAAGTAATTAGTTATGGTCGTATTTTCAAGGTTAATTCTTCAGCAGTTCGGTGTGTTGAGATGTCTTGATTCGAGATATCCAACAAGGGTACAGAGGATGACACAAGTCAATTACAAATTGCATTTTGATAACAGAGCAGTAAATTCTTACTTGGGACCGTTGACACCATCCTCTTCATCCACAAGTTTAATGTTGAACTCCTTCCTAGCAAAAGGCAGCTCGCCAGCTGTGTACAGACTCTTTCTGCCATCATAAGCTGGCAATCTCTTCCCCAAGTCAGATTCTTTGTACAGTTTCACAAGCTCTGCTATGATAGCTCTGTTCACAGTTCTTGATGCTACTTCTGGATTTATAGTAACCTGAGGGTAACAGGACACAGCAATAAGAACAATTAAAAATAGCCATAAATGCTAATAAGCAAAAGACAAAGATAAAGCAGAAACCCTGTGCAAATTTTATCTGCCAAGTTATAAGAAGAAAACAACACCACAAAAGGGCCCCAAGTGTTTTTTCACCAAAGTTATTAGTGTAAATCCAACAAAGAAGATAGATGGCTTACATCATACTGGGTCAAGTCCTTGTTTGGTAACTCTGCCAAAAAATGGTTGGCCTTCACAACACATTTTGTCCCAAGTTGCCCAAACCCAGGCCTAGGAGCAAAATTCAAAGACTTTCTTGAACAAGGAAACCCCAAACCCGCCTCCATTTCACATGAGTTGCCATTGTCCCCATTCTCAACTGAACGATTTGGTAAATCAGCTTCCACATCACCCGTCAGCTCACCACGGCCAGCCTTATGCTCTCCAGTGCAAGGCCGTGAGCTGGGCCGCATAAAAACGTCACCTTGGTCGAACTTCCGGCCGCCTCTCCCCCTCCTCCTTCCTCTGTTCTTTGATGGAGGTGAGGCCTGGTTATGGAGTTTCGTGTTCTGGGATTCTTGAGCAGGTGGCCCTTTCCCATTTTGGGCAGTTTGAGGGGGTTTTTGAGCTTGATTCATAACTTGATTCATGGAGTTTTGCAACTGGGGCTTGATAACAATGTGTTTTTCTGAGCTCTCTTTCATTTGCCTCATAGGCATGATGTGATGAATAGTTGCTTACTGGAACTGATTTGCAAAAGACCAAAGACTTGTAGAAAATATATTTCCTTCACCAAATGGCACACACAATCGCTGTCTCCTCCCCAAATCTTCACTCTTTTACCATTAATAGATTATAAGGCTATTTTACTTGAAAACCAGAAACAGAAAAAAGGAAAGTGTCAGCAAGATGACCAAAATTGAGCAAAAGATACACATATGGAAAAGATGAAAATAATGCATCAAAGTTTCACACTCAAAAGCAGAAGGGTACAATTTAAAACTCAGCATTTATTACAGGACCACAAACCATTACATTTCCTTAGCAAAATAGAAAAACTAACTTCTCACATTTGTTTCAACAACTCAAAAATACAAACAACCAGAACCGCATAATGAAATAAAAGATAAAACCCTCAGGTATCCACCAATGCAAACATTCAAAGGAGAAAACCCCAAATAACTTTTTTCGGCAGAAATTACTTTTGGCCTGCGAAAAAAGAAAACAAACATATATGTAGAGACAAAACTAGCCATTCCCAAAAAACAAACCCTCTTCGATACTTCAGTCGGGATTTCAAAACCCAATGACCATGGATCACGAAGACAAGAACCTAGAATCCTAGATACAGAAAAAATCTGGGTATATATTATAAGATTCAAATAGTGGAAATACCCAGAAGACAAAACCAGTATTTCACTGTGTCCCCTATCCAAAACAGAAAATCCCAAAATAGAGGAATAAAGCCAAGGAAATAAGACACAACATTCACATATACATACATGTATGTAAAAATGTGTGAAGCCATATATGACTGCTCAAGAAAAGAATAAAACACCTAGAAAGAAACAAAGGCCTAAGCAATAACGTATTTAAATATAAGGGTAATATAAACATCAAAAACTTCAGTAAAATCAACACCTCTAGATATCCAATTTCACTGCTACATAGAAAGTGACTTGAGAACAAAAAAAAAAAAAATGAACTTACCAACTTAACTCAGCGAACGTGAAAAAAGAGGAGGGCTTTAAAGACCCAAAAAAAAAAGAACTTGAATCCACCAAAGCAATGTCCTTTAATCTGAAGCTCAGATTCAGAAAGTGGAAGAAAGATAGGAATGATGGGGCGAGATTCAGATTGGAGCTAGAGAGAGAGAGAGACAGAGCAGAAAGAGAGAGGATGATGATGATGAATCTTATACACGCATGCAATTGCTTTTGGTGTTTTCTTTATCACGTGTAAAAGGCTAGTAAAGAGCCTGCCCCCGTTTGCTTTTTGTTTTTTGAAAGGGGTCTGTTCTTTTCTCTCTCTAAAGCACATCCCCTCTCCATAAACATACTCTCTCTCTCTCTCTCTCAGTCTCTTTAAACTATATATAGAGAGAGGAGAGAAGAGATCGGTACAGTCCAAAACAACCCACTCACTATTTAAAAAGCAATCATACATCGAAGAAGAATAATTCGAACTTGCAGTCCTCTCCCCTGCAGACTTCTCAATACATGCGCGCGCGAGCTCTTCTCTCTCTTCTCTCTCTCGGTGAACAGATTTTCACTTTCTCCCTCATAGTCCCAAAACCCATTTTTGCTCTCACCCATATCGCTGCTTGGTAAACTGTAACGTCGGCTAAAGCTCAATGTTGAACCGGGTCCACTTTTTCTCGGCCACAATGTGTGTGTGGTGTGGGCCCATCTGCAGTTTTAAGACTCGGATTTCGTTTAGGATTTTAAAACTCTTTTTTGTCTAAAATTGTAATATTTTAATTCGTCTCAATATCAAAAAAGAAAACTAGGAAGATCGGTTCTTTTTTCTTCCTTCAAATTTATGCCCTAAAATATTGTTTCATTTTAAAATAATATAATTAAATAAAAATCAACCAGAAATTGTGTATGTTCAATAACAATTGAAAAATAATCTACAAAACGAAAGAAGAGTGTTTGGGAGCCTTGTTAATTCAATTATGAACTTACATTTTTTTTATTTTGATCGATTGACCATTGATTACGGAATTATCATCGTCAAAATGCATTATTAAAAATAAATTAGAGAATAAAAAATTAAAAATATCTTGATGAACTTTTTAAATTATCAAAATAATTTTTAATATTATTTTTTATTAAAAAAATTTGTACAAATATTATTCAAACATTTCTAGAAGTTTTATTTATAATTTAAAATTTTATAATTCATATTTTAAAAATAAAAATAAAAAATTTATTTACTCTCAAGTCTCAAGCACTCGTGAGCTTTTAAGCAATCCCAAACAAGCCGGATTGGGTTGGCGATGATAATATGTTTCGCGGACTACGAAGTTGATAAGGATTTAGTCATCATGGGCCCACAACTATGATATGTGATCTGATCTGCACGCGTAGATACGTTTGGTTTGACTGTGTGGATCCAAATCGACGAGAGATTTGGTTGGTTGTGATGTAGTGATGGTTAAAAAAGGATTTGGAATAACTATAATACGCATATATTGTAGGTAAAACGATATAATTTTATTTATTTTGTTATTAAAATTATATATTTTAATTTATTTCTTAAATTGTTATTCAAATATATTGGGATAGAACAAAGTGAAAAAAATTATATTATTTTATTCGTACTACATTTACAAGATAAAGAACTGTACTCCAGCCGCCGACGTTCCCAATTAAGATTTTGATAGGTCCCACTAAAAGATGGTGGTAAAGTGGGACAAATTTATTGAGTGGATTGGAGAATTCAAAATTAAGTATATAAATTTTAATATATGGTGAAAAAAAGTATTGAGACATTACTATCTAATATCCTAGGACCACCGAATAAATACTCTATAAAGTGGAGAAATGGGGTTTGTTACAAAGGAAACCACTCATTACAATTTGGATGGTTGCGATTGGTTAGTCTTGGGGATAATTATCTGCTGACCACTTTTTGACCATAGTTTTGAAAATGTTTGGGTATCGTGGCTCCTACTGATGTTATCATGTTGCAATCGGAAATAACCATCAGTGAACCAATTTCTCTGCGCGCGAAAAATAATCGTTCTTTCTTTTGACAAAAAGGAAGAACTTTTTATTTATGGATAAAATGCACTTACCTCCTCAGAGTTTATTTACAAATATAGGGACTTCTCATGTGGTTTCATAAAATACAATGACTTCTTACCTTACAAACTATTTAACTGTTTCTCCCCTACCGTTAATTTTCAAACACTGTTAATTTTGATTGTTAAATGACTAAAATATCTTTCTCTATTCTTTTTTTCTCTTCTTCTTATATATATTTTGTCTATTTGTATGTGTATGCACATTCAAATATATATTCTATAATTATATATATATATATATATATATACCTACCAACTTAGGTTTTGCTAATCCCTAGTAAATAGAACTACGACACTACCTAAACTACAGATATGTCTTTTGAATCTCTGGTAGGACGAATGAAGTCTCATGAGAATTATCTAGTGATGATACCCATAAACACCATACGACAAGATCACTCGAAAGTCAAACGATTAACCACATCTCTGAACTCAATTAACATTCACTTCGTGCAAATAAATCGGATATGAAATAAGTCAAGTGAGTGGACATCAACTATTAAGAATATTAATCAAGCGAACTGCAAATTAAAAACAAGTCACCCTCCCACTTGTACGTGAATAGAGATCACTCATCAATCATACGTGAAGTGAAAACCATGAGTGGATACAGTCATACATTGAAATTCCGTACACATACTATTGATACTCATGCTGTCAAAGATAACTTGCATAGACGCAGTCGCAATTCTTGAATTCAGTAAATCCATAATATTGTCACGTCAATCCATTATTTGACTTGCTACCCACCGTTTGACGCGAACATTCCTGCTTAAATTAGGCAGAAAGTCGGTTACTAAGTAGGTAGTGAACTACTTACCTTTTTACGCGAAACTCCCTGCTTGAATTAGGCAAGAAACTCCGGTTACTCAATGAGTAGTCCTTTTGAGCAGGTGAAATAAATTTCAGTATTCTGTACTCTAATTTTCAAGACTTTTTTTTTTCTTTTTAAGGAAGGATATTCTTTTTTTTTTTCATGGATCAAACTCAAGAATAGCAGTTCTTTGCAAGTCATCTATTTTACCAAAAGACCGCTATGCGTGTACTCAACTTAAATGCCGACTATGTCCCCCAAATGAACGTGCAAACATAAAGTGCGTGAAATAATTATAAAAACCTATTCAAAACAAGTGCAAGACGACTAAAACATGAACGACCTTGTTTGCGAGATTAACACCCTCAATGAATTTTCATCCAAAAACTCAACTTATTTTGCAAACAAATACTCACAATTAGTGAACATCAAGGAAAAGCATCAAAATATGGCCAAACACCCAACTACTAAAAAAAATTTAATTTTTTAATTTTTTTGAAAGAAAAAAAAATAACACGAAAGTGTCCCCACCCCCCAACTTAAATGAAGCATTGTCCTCAATGCTTAAAGCATAGAAAAATACTAAAGTAAAGGCAAGAGAGAGGAACGAAAACACCTGCACCGATGAGGCTTCCGAGCATGTTTCATGGCAAAATCTGTCTATAAAAAGATACACAAACACTCGAAAATACTCATTAGTGCAAGAAAAATAAAATAAAAATAGCACAAAAGGAAAAAAAATCTACATAATAACTACTTGGGTTTCCTCCCAAGATGAGCTAAGTTTTACGTTTTCAGCCAGACGTGACCCCTTGACCGACGACGCTTCTTATAATCAAGGATTTGGAGGTCATGCCAGTAAAATAGTTGATACATGAGATCACATCTTTGAAGAGTGTAAAGATAATGGCACAAGATGTGTGTCATGCAACCCATAAAAAATCGGACAAATTTCTCAAAATAATGAAACGAGTGGACAAATAGCAACCTCTCAACACAACTCTTTGGAATAGGACGTGGGGGATCATCTCCTATAACAAAATCACACGCCAAGATGAGACCACAATTCGATTGACCAATGATTGGTGACAGCTCTATGGGCTCTAACAAATCAACTGTGAGATTAATTTGAAGAGTCAAAGACTCTAAATCGGTTTCCAATGCCGAAAAGAGTGGAGGAGGAATCTCAAGGGGCATCCATTCATCATCATCAAAATAGAGACTCTCCTCAGGTACACTCACGTGATTTTCATCTTTTCGAAGTCTCTCAATTGCAATGGTCAACTCATCAAGTTGGAATTTTATGTCTCCAAGGGCCCAAGAGGTTTGTGCATTGGCCGTGGCTTGTTGCGCATTGATCAATGTTTGACATTGTAAAAACTCTTGTAGTGTGTCCTTCAACGACCTATTGGGGGTATATTGATAGGACTCCGAATAATTATCCGAATAGCCTTGCACCCCATAATTTTGAAAATCAAAATTTGGTTCTTTATAGTAAAAGGGTGTAGGCTTGCCAGTATATTCAAAGTCTCAATCATAATTTGGATGACAACCTTTGTCAAAATTCGGATAGCTATTCGAATCCCAAGTATTAAACTCTACGCCCGCAAACTCTCTTTCTTCCGCCAAAAACTCATATTGATAACAATTAAAATCTCCGTGGAAGTGCCTCTATTCATAGTCTTTTTGAAGTTTTCAGAGAACAAATAAAACTAAGAAAAATAAAATAAAATAAAAATGCAAAAAATGAATCTTACCAATTGTCGCTACCAAGAGAGGAAGCGATAAACTTCTGAATCCACTCAGTTCCCCAGCAACGGCACCAAAAATGCTTGTCGTCAACCGATGTCAAATATCGGAAGAAAGAACGAAAGGATTTGAGATTTTTATGTGAAAAATATTGCGATGAGATTATATGAGATTAAGAACGATTTAATGAAAATTTAAAGAAACAGGATCCAATTCTCGGGATCCACATTGACCGCGACTCAGAATAATCCAATCCTCAAAAATATAACTCAACTCCAGTTCTATAACATCGAACCTTTATCGGATAATTAGAAAAATGAATATTTATAGAAACTTAAGAAAGATTGATAATCAGTTTAATATTGATTTCAAGATAATTCTTGATTAATAAAACGATATCAGAAATTGAAAACCATAGGTGAGGATTGAATTACCTTGAGTTACAATTCAATGTTTCACTGTTGAATCGAATTCTTAAAAGATTAGTTCCTCATGGATTTAAGGGAATCTATGAGAAATCAAGGACAAGAAAGAAAAGATAGAACAAAGAAAGAATAATAAGAAGAATAAGAAATTAAATAAATTTTATTTAAATCTTCATAGTCTGAAACTCCAATAAAAAACAGAATGAAAAAGACGGCTAAAACTAGAATAAAAGGCTAATGCCCATTCCTAACTAGGGTTCCTAATATATAGATCTAAAAAGACACTCCTAACTTAATTGGAAAATAAAAGGAAAAGGACAAATTAAAGGAATAACAATCCCATAAAATAGAACAAATCATGTTTTTCCCCTTACTATTAGTAGTGTGCGCACTTATTACTGGTAGTTCGAGGTTCTGCCACTTCTAATCAATTTCTGCAATTCTTGCCAGTGCCTTATACTATCGGTAGTTTGGGTACTTATTACCAATAGTTCGGGGCACTGATTTTTCTGGCAGCTCCTCACTTTAGCCAGTGCCTCCCACTACCGATAGTTTGAGCATCTATTACCGATAATTCGAGAAACTGATTTTTTAGCAGTTCTTCAATTCTTGGCAATGCCTCCTACTACTGGTAGTTTGAACACATATTAATGATAATACAAGGCAGTGACTTCAAACTCTTGATGTCATTCTCTTTCACTTTATGACTTCATTCTTAGTTCTTGGTAATATCCCGAAACTTTATAAGAACATTACAAAACACTCATTTGCATACTAACAACTAAAACACGCGTTAAATGATAAAATCATATAAAATGCAATCTATAGACAATAAACACATGCAAGTCAATGAGTTTTGGCAAGAAATAAATATACTTTTGAGTGCGAATCACTTTGAAATGTTAAAATTAAATTTGATTTATTTTATATTTTGATTATATTTAGGCAAAAGTGATATTTATCACTTAATGCATGTTATTATATTTGCGTTCCACATAGCTCAAGAGTTGGTTTAGTGGTCGAAACTTATTTTTTCAAGACAAAAATAATTCAAAACATTGTCTATTTTGACTTTTTTTTTTGTTTTTAGTATTTTTTTACTTTTTACATAATTTTATTTTTTTCATAAAAAATTGAAGAAAGAATAACAAATGAAAAAAAAATACAAAACAAAATTGAATAAGTAATTCAAGTCCGCACCCAATTTGACCTAAGTTGTTTATTTGATTTTTTTTTATTTGTTAGTTTTGCGTCATCTGTTTTGTAAATTATTAATTTGTCTTAATGAAAAAAATTTAAAAATTATGAAATTACGTTCAAAACTTAAAAAAAAGTCCAATTAAAGACGAAAACCAAACTAAAATAAATTATATTTATCTTTTCTAAACTTGTATTAAACTTGGTTCATAATTTTTATCTTTTTTGTAACTTGTCATCGAAACGAATTAATAAATCATAATGATTTTTGTGTGCATTTGTCAATTAAGTACCGGCATATTTTGTTCATAGCCCTAAAATATTTTCGATACTAGAAGACGACATGTCCATAACTGAATAAAATAAACAACATCAATAAATCATAAAAAGTTGACAAATTTTTTTTATAAATTTATTAAATAAAAGAACAAAAAAAAACATTAAAGGAAGTATTCTTTTTTTGTTAAAATCAATTGGTATTACTTGATATTATGTGATTTTTGTATGCATTTGTCAATTAAGTACCGATACATCTTGTTCATAACCCTAAAATGTTTTCGATACTAGAAGACAACATGTCCATAATTGAATAAAATAAATAACATCAATAAATAAAAAATTAACAAATTCATTCATAGGAAAAAATATTTAAGGGAGATGATTTTTATACTTTAATATGATGTTAGTAGAGAAAAATAATTTGTGTGATTTGAGAAAGAAGAATAACTTGTTGAGGGTCTTTTTATAGATATTCAAAGGGCATTTTAGGAATTCAAAAAAGTAACTATGATGACATTAGCACAATTCATCTATTTTTGGATGGAAGTTAACACCGGGTGAAAAAACAAACAAATAGTTTGTAAAGTAAAGAAAATTATTGTATTTTTGAAATTACGGAGAAAGTCTCTACATTTGTCAGTAATCTCAAAGGAGGTTAGTGTATTTTACCTTTTATTTATTTATCTCGAGGCAAAAGTGTATGCATCAGACAAGGAGAAATCCCTTGGGTAGCGTGTTTATTAGCAGTTAAACAATGATTTATTACTTCTCATTTCATACGTGGCTGTACTTGGTATTTATGGGAGATTTGGTCAAAAGTACATAAAAACAGACTTTTAGCGCAATAAGTACATGTCAAACTAAATTACGGTCGGAAATTTTTTTGACACATAAGTTTCAAAAATACTATTCTAGTAAATATATGATAATGTTATTTGCTCGTTAGATATAAAAACGATGATTTCATTAGATAAGGTTATCTGTTAGTATTTACCAGTTAACCTTATCTGTCGCTTTTAAGAGATATATTAACAAATAATTTTATTTATTTTATTAGATCACTATATCTGTTAGTGTTTATCAGTCAATATTTATATCGATTTAAATAGGTATTTTAACAAACAATGTTATCTGTTAGTTTTCAAAGTAATAATGTTATCAAATAAAATTATATGTTTTATGTTTTGTAATTTGACTGATAGATATATCAAATCAATATATAATATTGTCTGATTCGATTATTAAGAAAATAATCTTATTTTTTAGTTTTGAAACGATAATTTTATCTAATTATCTGTTAGTGTTTATCAGTTAACATAATTTGTCGTTTGTAACAGATACATTTACAAATAACGTTATTTGTTAGTTTTCGAAATAATAATATTATCAGATAAAATTATCTCTTCGTATTCAGAGGCAAATTCATCTATAAAATGACCTTAAGCATTAAAATTTCTCAAACAATGGACATTCACTTGTAAATTAAATTAACATATCCTTAACAGGCCAAATCAACCCAAATTTTTCCTTTTGAACAATTTTTAAAAAAAAATAATGAGTATGCATTAACATGATTTCGTTTTCTCACGAAAACCCATCACTATTGGTGAAATTTGATTACAAGCTAAAATCATTTATTTTCCATCGTTATTATGAGGGTTTTATAGTTGACTTCTTTTCTTTCCTTTCACTAGATCTAAATTAATTTACCAATAAACGACAAAAACTCATAACAAACTTTACAAACACAGCTAACATCGTATAAGACTCAAAATTGTATCAAACTCAAAACCTTAATAATCAGCTTAGATGGCAATCAATTGTATTTAAATGTATTATAATCATAACAAATAGCTTTCACTTATCAAAACTAACACTTATCTCATGATTGTTTGTCTTTTGCTCTCATGCTTCACAATTCTCAAAGAAGATTTCCAATTTTTGAGATTGGTAGGTCTCATGAACAGGCTAGAGTGTATTTTCGTTCTACTTCACGTGACTAACAATTAATTTGTTGAAACTATAAATAGCACGATGCACTTGAGCAAATTCTTCTTAAACAATACGCAAAATTTTATCACATATAGAGTGAAGAGATAGTTTTGTCCGTTTATTTTTCCCGATGTAGGGTGGGTATGGAAAAGGATTTTCCTTTGACATTTCACAAATTGGCCAAGGCCATAAGTACAATTGGAGAAAGAGGTTGGGTGTTAATCCAAGTAAGTTGAAAGAGAAGGACCACTTCTAGTCAAGTGTTATTGTTGAGAAAGTCCACGTGTACGGCAAGATGTCCCAAAATCATTAGGAAGATCTCTGGATGCAAAGGACTATGGTCCCTTACAGCACGATAAATTAAAATTGTACCTCTAGCGCATATGCACACAAAACTAAATCAGTGCATTAAATGCACCAAATCATTACCCCCACCTAGGTATGGGAGAAGAGTTTATTCGGTGCTCTAAAATATAAGGCGTGCTGTAAGAAAGATCGAAAGAATCGTTGAATTAATTCGAACCGAATTGAAGTGTATATTTCTGTCCAAATCAGTAGATTAATAGTTCTGTTCTTGTTTCAAAAATTAAAGAATCCTGGTTCATGATTTTTCTAGGATAAAATCGTAAATCAATCTAACCCTACCGTGCTATGCGTATGGATATATATAGTTAATAAGTAAGTATATTTATTTAAATTCTTGCTTTTTACTAATTAGTAATGAATTTGTTTGGCATTTATTTTTTCCTTATTTTATAAGCTCCACGTATTTAGGTTTTGTCATTCATTCAAGTATTGTTAAAGTGCGAAATGATAAAATTATTGTTGTAG
>JABCMJ010011193.1:0-25647 GCA_014822125.1 Arbutus unedo | reverse complement strand
TGTGTGTATGTCAAGAATACTGACAAAGGATATGTCATTGTATATTTATATGTAGATGATATGCTGATATTTGGTAGTAATGATCAGGTAATCAAGACCACAAAGAAATTGTTGAATTCAAAATTTGATATGAAAGACTTAGGTTTAGCAGACGTCATTCTAGAAATTAAAATTACTAAAACGTCTGATGGTATCATCTTGTCTCAAAAATATTATATAGAGAAGATACTCGAAAGGTTCAATAAAAATGACAAGAGCATAGCAAAAACACCTGTAGACTTAACTTTGCATTTGTATAAGTATATAGATACAAGTGTTTCTCAATTAGAATATGCTCGTGTTATATCAGTAATCTCAGAAAGGATCACTGGACGACTATAATCAAGGTACTTAGATATTTAAGATACACTGCTGATTATGGATTGCACTATGCACGATATTCAATGGTACTAGAAGGATATAGCGACGCAAACTGGATATCTGATACCGATGATTCAAAATCCATAAGCGGATTTGTATTTACTCTAGGTGGAGCTGCCGTGTCTTGGAAATCTACCAAACAAACTTGTATTGCAAGATCCACCATAGAGTCAGAGTTTATCGCTTTGGATAAGGCTGGTGAAGAAGCTGAATGGTTACGTCACTTCTTAGAAGATATTCCAAACTGGCCAAAACCTGTGTCTGCAATTTGCATACATTGCGATAGTCAATCAGCAATAGACAAAGCACAGAGTAATTTGTACAACGGAAAATCTCGACATATATGTTGACGACATAATACCGTTAGATAACTAATTTTTAATGAAGTTATTACTATTGATTATGTAAGATCGAAGAATAACATTGCGGATCAGCTAACTAAGGGGTTAACTACAGAATTGGTTGTCAATAGATCGAGGGAAATGGGGCTAAAACCCATGTCATAAAAGCTACTATAACGGCAACCCTACCTAACTGACTGGAGATTACAAGATCTAGATTCAAAGGGACAACCGAGTTGTATGTAACCTAAGCATATCACTGTGGAGACTATGTCCTCTACCCATTTCTATGATCAGATAGTGATGCCTGTAGCATTTTAGGTTAAGCAATGTTTCTAATGATTCTTATATTTTGGTAAACCAAATGGAGTATAACGAGATACTCTTAATAAGAATTACCTATATGAATGTGAAAATGCCGCTTCTGTGAGATTGTCAAGGGCTGAAATCTCTATAAACATTCATGAACACCAGGAGTGTCCCAGGGCCATAATGGGCACAACCGTAAGAACCAAATTGCGTCAGGAAGTATTTCGTGTGATTACTATTGTCTTGGTTTACACAAACGGCTGAACAGTTCAAGACATCGCGTTCACTGGTTAGCTAGTAAATCCGATAGTAATTCACAGGAGAAGGTTCAAAGCCACAAGCTACCTTACTCTATACGGAATATATCCTACTGTATTCTCAGAACATCTGCATCTACATTCTCATAGCATGATTTCTCTGTCAATTTGATTCATATAGCGGATTGTTAGAAAAAAAATTATTGAAAACTTTATTTTTAAAGCTTCAAATTAAGTGAGACCAGGTCTTCAGATGGAGTGGTCTCACATACTGCTGTGTTCATCTCTAGGCAGAGATCAAGCTCGTATAGTTGGTTTTCATGTATAATTTATGGATGAATTAAAAATTGTCCTTAAAGTAAACTATATGCTCATACATGAATGTTGGTAAAAGGAGTGATGTGGATTTGTTCCACATTGGTTAGAGAAGGAAAAATTCTTGAGTTTATTACTAGGATTTTTGCACAAGGGATCGGCCCTTAGGGTCATTGAAATTTTGTGAGTGGGTGAACGCACACACAATTCCACACACGCGCGTGTGTGTCGTTGCTGTTTGACAGACCGACGGGCAGGTCGGACGCGGGCTCGGGGCTCATGGGTTGTGGGCTTAAGCTAATGATTATATTCTTTTTAGAGAAAATTCATTCAGATTAGGCTCCGCCCAACTGAATTTAATTTTCTTTTAACCCATGGCCCAGCTAGCAGAAGCCCTTCTAGAATGTTTCCAGTCACGGTTTTCTTTCAAAAGGACGTGTCATTCTCCGATCAGTCGCGAAGTTCCGGTCAGTTGCGATGTTCCGATCAGTCGCAACCCTCTTGATGGATACCTCTGTGCCTATAAATACAGAGGTCTTCTTCATTTTTCAAAACTTAACAAAATCTTTCTGCACGCTTTGTATACATAGCATACCATTTCCTTTCGAGATTACACCGTAGTTTTTTCGGTTTGCCTATCGAAAGGATTGAAGTGCTACCTCCTTTCGTCGATAGTCGTTGTATCTAGAGAAGCAAACGTCCGACAGACCTATTAACACCATTGTGGGGGATGTAATTTACGTTAAGGACAGAGTATTCTACTCGCCTCGATTCGCCAATTTTTGGAATTCTAAAATTGGCTCTTGTAAGTACTTATCTATTTTGTATTTTCCGTTTACAGATTCTGTCTTATTTGTACACAACAATTTGATTTTGGTACTCCGGAAACAACAATTAGTTGTAGCGTAACAATAGCAGAACGTGAATTTTTTTTTTTTAAAATTACACAACAAAGGAAAAAATGACCAATACCTAAAAGTTTTTTAAGATTTACATTTATTGCGGTCTAAAATAATGTTCGGCTAGTTTTCTTTGTTTTTGTATACCTAATGCTATATATTGTATACTCCGTGGCAATTTTAAGCAGTTTTTAAATAATGTTGCATGGAATTAATTTTGTTTTATTCAAGTTTTCATGTTACAAAACATTATAACGGCACATGTAAAGATCCGGTCTATTTAATTCACAATAAATAAAATTTCAGTGTATTTGAGTTAATTTTCCAACGTCCTAAGCTTTTACCCAAGTACCATTTCATGTATTTTTCTCATACGTCTACGTATATTTAGATACATACGTTGTAGATGTATATATATACATAAACACCTCATATTTATATCTATATACAGTTTACATATGCATGACATATAGATATCCTATAAATAATATACATATAAACAAGTTACACACATATGGATCACGCTTCTTAACTTAGGTAGTTACTGTTTGTGAAAACTAAAACATTTCTCCCAACTTGTTAAGTTTCTTTGTAATTGCAGAAGGATATGACCAAAAATAAAAATCACAAAAAGATTTTATATAAAAACGAAAAAATAATCAAATAGTCGAGTCATATAATTATGCAATCTATTTATACAATATTCTTTCATAAATATTTTTGACTAATTCATTTTTTTTTGGTATATAATTACGTAGGATTTGTTTATGCAAGTTGGGAGGAAATGTTTTAGTAAAAATAATTTAGGTGTTTTAGATTTATTTTTCAATCCTAACATTAATTCCTATTATAGTATTATTGTACTTTTAATATCAGCTATTAAAATCAATGGTTGAGATGCTGTGCCTAGAATTGTATTTTTTTTGTCTCTAGTACCGGCCCCATTATACACACACATACACACATACAATCCCCTTGTAACAAGAGATTCCTTATTTTGTTAAAATATGGACCTCTCATTTTCTGATTAAATTTTAATGATCCGAACCATTCAATATATTTTAAAATATGTTTTTAAGAGTACTCATGAGAAATCAGCTCAAAAAAATATTAGGAAGGACTTAATCTAAGTAGTTCCTTATAAATACTGACAAGAACAGTTTTATGAAAAAATACATGAATCAAGACATTTTTAGTAACATTTTGAACTGATTTTTTGAAAATACCCTTACAAACATGTTTAAAATACATTAAATAGTTCGAATTATCAAAAAAATAATCAAAAAATAAGAAGTTTATATTTTAGCAAAAATAAATCCGAGTCATCAATTAACCATGTTTTGTGCCTTTCATCCATGGCCATTTTGAATTACTTTCCGCGAGCAATCACTTAATCATATTTTTGTATTTTTTATTCATCGGCAACTTTGAAGTACTTTCATTGGATGGTGAACAGAAGCCAAACCCCAAAGCTGGACGTGCATTTAGGGTGCTGTTGTTGCTTCCCCACCCGGTGCCGGACCTAAGATACTGAGCGTCCCAAGTGAATTTGAAAATTTGAAATCGTATAGATATATTTTTTAATAAATTCATAACAAAAAGTTACTTAAAATAGAATCGTCATAAAACTACGAAACATAAATATATTTTTTACTTCATAATTCACCTAATTTAATTTAAAATTTCATACTAAAAATTCGGCTTAAAATTTTTTTATTTGTTTTCATTGAAAAATAAAAAATATGAATATTATAAGTAAAGGAACCATTGATGTAGAAATAGAAATTAATATTTTTTTTTAAAATATATATTTCTTTTCATCTATTTTAATAAATCTTTTCAAAAATAATAAAAGAAGTAAGAAGAAATAATGAAAGAATGAGAAACATTTGACAAAATAGAAATAGCCTATTAGCTAATACATCTAAGTTGATTTGTTTGAAATTATAATCCATTAAAAAAATGTGGGGGAAAACATTTAAATATTTAAATTGATATATATAAGTGTTGCCTGCATTGACTGAGCACGTTGGTTTGTTGGCTTTAGCCAACTGGAAGTCATTCCGTGTGGATTCGGTTCAAATTTCATTAGGGATTATTTTTTTTCTCTATTTTAGTTTTAATATTTTATGAATTATTGATTCATCTTGATGAAAAAATTTAAAAATTATAAAATTATATCTAAAATTTTAAAAAATATCACTAAAGATGACAAATAAGTTAAAAAAATTTTGTTTTTAGATTATTTTTGTTTTTTTGAATTTTTTTCAAATTTGGTCTATAATTTATAATTTTTCTGAAAGCTTTTGTCGAGATGAACTAATAATTCTCAAAAAATTGACGAAAAATAAAAAATTACAAAAATAATTTCATATAAGGACGAAAAAATAATTCAATAATCTAGTCGGTCCAATGGAGATTGAACTTGGAACCTCAAATAAAGGATCCTGGGGCCTTGTAGCGAGGTGACCTGGTGAGATTATCTGGTCATTTATCTTAACAACGAACGGTTCAAATTTAAACAAATTATTCAGACGAATAAATACTAAATTAAATTTAAACTGTCTACTACTAAGATGAATAGTCAAATGACTTCACTATATTCATGTAAAAAGTCACCTTTCGCTTGCCTCTGTACCGCTTAACCAAGTGAAGCATTCTATACATCTCACGGTGGATAGAATAATTATTACCATTTTTACAAATTTGGGAGTCCTATAATTGGGCCAAAACTGAGGGCCCTAGGCTTGGTGGGCTTGTGCCCTGGTCCGGCCCATCCTTTGCCACTTTCTGGTTTGATTAGCTTACCGTTTTTATTTATTTATTATGTTTGCATTGTTCTGTTTTGGTTTAAGTAACCCGAAGTACATTGTACCACAATGACGTTAGATTTTTGCTCTTTTTATTTATTTAATTTTTTGTTAATACATAACAACTTTTAAGAACTTGTATTTTTGTTCCCTCTAAATGATACTATTGATCATGTTTCTAAATTCTAAAATTTGAACAGCAACTCAGACCGAAAGAACTCAAGGTGGTGTTACAAAGGAGGAGGACCCTTCGACGTACTATTAATCATGTTTCTTATTATTTTTGCTTTTATTCCTTTTGGGTATTGTGGATTATCTATCTCCCTTTTTAATAATTATCGTACCTATATTTATATTCTATGTGGCTATTTTTATCTTATGGTTGAACTCGGATTCAGTTATCCTAAAGGCAACATAATATTTATTTGAGTAATAATAGAATTTTGATCACATCAATTCAACTTTTTGGTTTAATTTTGTTTGTTGTGCCACAAGAGAGGATAAATTGTGGGACTCGACACGTGGCGTTAGATTTTTAGATTGGGTTTGCTGCTATACATGTTAACTTATGTATTCTTACATTTCGTATTGTCCTTCTAATAGTGTTCTTTGGATAATAGTTGAATTTCGATCCTATTAAGGCAATATGTTAGTAGTTTGAATAACAATTGAATTTAAATTTTAACAGGGATTTAATTTCGTTGGTTTAATTTTGTTCGTAGTGTCGTAGGTATGGATAATAGTAATACGCTACACACACACACACACATACACGTCATCACTTTCTCTAATATCTCTTCCACCTTTACACCATATCTTCCTCCCATCGACTCACTTGCTAAAACCTCCCATCAAGCATCTCCTCCAGCCACCCTAGCCGCGCCTACCCCCTCCCCCGCCGTTGATCTCCTGCAAACTCCTTTGGACCATGGATGATGTCCCCCTCTGTTGCCTATAAAAAGAACCCAGCTCTCTTCCAAAATCCTCACGCAAACAAAGGAGAGGGAGAAGAAGGAAGAAGAAGTAAGAAGAAAGCCGAGTCAAGACTCTGTTGGAAATCGACTCGTGACGAAACCAACCCAAAACGCTTCCGCAGCTCCGAATTCAATGTAAGCCCTCTTACTCTGTCCAAAGCATCTACTTTGGACCAAATTCGAAGAAAAATGATGCAACCATGGAAGAGAAAATGTAGAAATTGCGATGTTCGAACGTCAAATCAGACGATCGACCACCCTACCTGCTGCCACCTTCAACCTTGCGATCGACAACCCTAGATTTTGATAAAATTATAACTTTACCCCCTATGTAACTTTTAAATTGCAATTTAATCCCTCTAAAAGTCTTATTATAATTTTTACCGCTAGTTATCATTAATTATACTTTAAACCCATATGAAATTGATTTCAAAACTTTGCCTTATGTTATAATAAATTACAGACCACCTTAAGTCACATTATATACACATTGACCCCACACACTTTACCCATTTCTAGTCTAAATCATAACTCATGAATTAATCTGAACTTGTGCATATTATTTTATCCTATGCCATGATGTTTTATGCTTTCAATTTGTACTTGTTATCATTGATAATCACATGATAGTGTTCTAAGAATGATAAATATGTTGGACTTAGAATTCAATGGGTACAACTTTAGAAAAATTGAGACCGGAGTATGATTTAAAAATAGATTATATTTATAGATGTCATTTAGTTGTGATGCGTCCAGCTATGGCCTAAACCATGAGGTGTCATTAACTGAACTATGCCATTTAGTTGAGTTGTGTCATTTGTCATGTCATGATTGACCGAAATTGTGTCTTAAGTCGGGTTATGTTCGTTAGCCATATCATGTATTTTTCTCATAAAGTCCAGTCATTATGGGAATATTTTTTTGGAAGTATTTTGGTGTGGGAATGATGCATGGAAAAGCATAATGTTCGGGAGCGAAAAGGTGGGATATGACGTATGTGAACCAACGATCAGGAACGTAGTGTTCAGGAACATGATTGGAATAGTGGTTGAGAACGTTATCGAATGAAAACATCATAAATACAGGGTGGGTGGATATAGCATGAGGATAAATTGATCAAAAATGGATCAATTGATTCGTAAGTCGAGGACTTGGGAAGAACTTGGAGATTGAATAACACGTAGGGTTTTAAAACGCAATGACATCACTTGAAGATTTTATCAGACAAGCTTTACTTATTTAATTCTCGCACTTTTGTTTTACAGCTTTTGTATTATTGCACATATCACGTCATGTCTTATAATATCTTGTCATATTCGTCAAACACATGTAAATGGAACTAAGGGTAGATTAGCTTACTAAGCCTCATAGCTCATGGTGCAACTTTTCTGTCCCTTGCATTTTACGTCAGGTACCAAAGATGGCGTTGAGGAGTCAAAGTACCCCGCCATCGACAAGACAACCAAAGAAGTCTTTATTGAGTTGTGGTTCACGTAGATAGGACTTTGCTATTATATATTTTCATGTCTTTTGAATTGAAATCCTTATGTTCAAGGTTGTATATTCCATTTCAGTATTTTTGTAACAACCAAAACATGTACTTGTTCTATTTTTGATGAAACACAAGGAGTAGTTTTATTGTCATTCTTTTCTTAATGTTTCCAAAAATTTGGGGCGTTACAACTTGATATGAGAGCTTTAGGTTTCACCTTACCTTGAGACCTTGAGTAGAATGGGTAGATCACATTGGGAGTTATTATCATCGGTAGACATTTCAGTTACACGTAACGATAACAAATATCCTAAGTACACACACACACACACACAAAAACACATACATACATATCTTTCCTAGATGTCATCTAATTCAGACTCTGTGGATTGGTACCTAGTGGATGCCATTTCAACAAATGAGCCTATGGATGAGATACCACAAGTAGCGGATGACAAAGTAGCCGATGTACCACAGTTGGTTGAATATGACGAAGACGACTCGTAGGAGCCAGACTTCCTTGAGCACGACGATGATGAGGCATTACCCGTTGTTGCAGACGAGGAAACATTTTTGTGCTTGGATGATGACGACATACCAGTAAAACCTTTGAATGACATGGCCTTTGATGGTGACGATGAGATGATGGGCGACGATGACGATAAAGAAGATGAACAACTTGATGCAAAGCCATAATGTGATGTAGAGCACTAAGCATCGCTAAAGCCAACAAGCGTATTCATGGACTCAATCGGATGGGGATTATAGAACGGGACCCATAGCTAAACTCCCACACCATGGTTTATGTGAAGGTTGCAACCGTGATAAAATTCCCTTGGATGGCAAAGAGTGAGCCATACTACCTAGGGCCCTTAGCAATGGTCGAACAGATAGGATACCGGAGTAAGGCAGTGCTTTTAGGCTAGGTACCTGCTCGATTCACCATTTGGATTCATGAGCATCTTAGAGAATCCTGTGCCATGCCAAGTGGTCCAAAAACAGAAGCCGAACGATGGGTCTTGGATCATCGACCCCGTAGAGACGTAGACTTTTTGAACATTAGCACCAATGTCGAGATATCTTTCATGGTAGAAGACAAGTCGCCAATTGAACCCATGGGATCCAGACTCATGGAGCTGCAAAGTCTAATGAAGATGTTTTGGCATCTACGAGGCAACTTGGGATTGCAAGTACTTGCTCCGTTGTGATTATGCAGGCAGAGAGAAAACATCTTGTACACCTTAGTAGTAGGACTTTTTAAATCACATGTAGCCCTTATGACATATGTATGCATGTGTTGTAATAGCATGATCATACTTTATTATTGAAAATCCTTTTGTCACTTGTGTTGCCAACTAAATTTTATATATTTATCATTTAACTGTAGAATGGTAGAAACGAGGAACAAAGCCAACATGTGTGACCAACCAAAGAGTTGTAACAACAACCAACAACTAAACCTCAACGTCGCACTAAGATCACTGAATTCAACCAATTACTGCTCACATTTATGCTGCAACAAGACCTCACTACCCTAGAGCTAAATAGTGAGCTCAACCGAACAAAAGTATCCCGCTCAAAGAGTTTTGTGAATGACAACCACCTATTTTTCCAAAGAGACTAACCCAAGTGTTGCTGAGACATGGTTAAAGAAAACAGAGAAGTTGTTAGAAGTCATGGAGGTTAGAGACAATGGGGACAAAGTAGCCTTAACTAGGATGTCTTCTCTGATATGTAAAGTATTCATATTTCAAAGGTTTGGTGTTTTCTAGAGTATCATCAGAAGGGTTGTTCTTCTACTCCTACTCTCTACGAAGTTGAGGATGAAGTGTATGACCCCTCGGTTATCTAATGTGATCTAGTACTATTCAATTCATGCATTAAAGTTTTATTTGATATGGAAGCTTCACACTCATTTATATTTGCTGCATGTTTTAGTACTTTGAGACTAGAAGCTGAATGACTAGAGACGACAATGAACGTCACATCACCTTTAGGTCGTATAGTGTCATGGGAATAGTTTGTATGATGTGTGAACTAAAAGTCTTAGGATTGAGCTTAGCTTGTGACCTATGCGTCATAGACATGGCCAACTATGATGTCATCCTAGGTATGGATTGGTTATCCACTCACTGGGTCGTAATCAACTATCATTGAAAAAAGGTGACAGTCTATTCTCGAGACATAATGTGCTTCAAATTTAAGGGGGATAGACATGAGCCATAATCAATTATGAAGACAAAATCTAGGTGGCATGGCAACCTAGTTGGATGGTGAGCTAGCTATCACCGATGATTCATTCTAGCACTCGTTGGCTATTATTGATGATTGATTCTAAATTTTTCAGCATCCAAACCAATGACCAGACTTAGAAGGGAATCAAATTCGATTGGAAAAACACTTGCGAGAAGTTATTCAAAGATCTGAAGAATAGATTGACCAACACCCCTATTCTAATCATTTTAAAATGGGACGTAGGATATGTTGTCTATTGTGATGCATCTAAGGAAGGTTTGAGTTGTGTACTCATGTAGAACGAAAAAGTCATAGCTTATGAACAAGTCAACTTAAGCCCAATGAAAAGAATTATTAGACACACATTGTAACATCCCAATTTCTGAACACGTTAAAAGATTAAAGTAATGAAATTCCAAATTTCTCATTTCAAAACATAGAGTTTAATACAAACCAACATTCTCTGACAAATACATAAGTTTGGAGATGAAGTTTGCTAGCAAAATACATTTGAAAGACTATTTCAAAGAAAGTCAGAGCGACTCTAAGGCTACTAGGTAAACTAAGGCTCGGTGGAGTCGTCTTCTGAAAAAGTGTCCTCTTAGAGCTGATACTCTAGTTTCGCTCCATCTTCGTCCGTACCTGACATGAAATGCCAGTGGCAAAAGGAATATGCACCATGAGTTATAACACTCAATAAGAAAGTAGGCCCTTTAAATTTCCATTTTAATGTTTGAAATGTAGCAATGTATAAATATGTATGAACAGTATACATGAAAGAATTAACATGTAAGTGCGGAAATAAAGTATCAATAGTTGAGTTCAATTCTGTCAATCTTATCACAACATCAAAGTTCTAGATTCAATTCATCTCCTTAACTATGATCACGTCATGTATATCTCATCAAGGATTCTAATAAGTCATATCTTTCTTGCTCCAATCCCAGTGATTTCATTGATAACGATCATGACCTCTTTGCTAACCGTGTTTTCCAACCACAATGTTTCCATTTGTCGTGTTCCCAATCAATATGTTTAGCCTAAACGCTATATGCTCCCTTATCATGCCAACACAAAAGTACGCCTAAAATACTTGACAAACCACTAGACTGAATGAAAGACATGCTAAGTTTAGACATAACAAGACATGAGTATAACTTGACTAAATGCATGACACGGTTAAATGCACAACTTGGGTAATACGTAACTTAGGTGATCACACCTATGGCTTAGTCAGAGTTTCGGCTCAAGTCACATCACAATCCAATTTCAATGATAACCACATTTCAAGTATTCCACACGTTCCCAAGTTAGGCATCCAACAAACATTAGGTTGTCTTTCAATTTCATATTCTACGCTCTCGAGGCTACGTAAGTGATTCCTACTTTCATGGTGATCATACAAGGGGCATACGTTGTTGTATCAAAATAGGATAGCAATTAAGTTCCCAGATGGCATACTAGCATAATAAGATGACATGGATTAAATGTTAAGTAATTAATTCGAAGCACAACATAAAACAGTAACCCATCCATGGCATAATCAATCTATCATGTCAATGTCCAAGGGGTAAGTGACTTTTAAGGATGAAAGTCATCTGGATGGATTTATGTTGCATCTGGATGGTGGTGTACAGGATCTGGATGGGATTCATATATTTGAAACTCAGTTGAGACAGAGAAGCAGTTCATTAGGATGGGATACTAGATCATTTGATGGGTGTAAGGTTTCTCTAGTTAAAGGAATTTCAGATGGCTACTTCATATGGATAGGATGAAAGTTCATCCGGATGGAATACAGTCTTTCTAAGGTAAAAAACTAAAACAGAGACAGAGTTCATTCGGATGGGATGAAAGTTCATCTGGATGAGCAATCATCTTAAAGCTAGAAGAGCTTACTTCATTGATGCATATCAATCTTTCCAAACAAGTTCTAAACATTGAAATAGAGAACCAAGAATAGGAAAACTTACCTCTAAGTGACAAAGGATGATGATAAGGATTGATGGGGGCCTAGAACGCACTTTGAACTTTGGCATGTCAAGTGGGTCTCTTTCTTCCTCCTCCTCCTCCTCCTCCTCCTCCTCCTTCTTCTTCTTCTTCTTCTTTCTCCTTTTTCTCACACTCCAACTTTTTCTCAACTCAGAATATAGATGGATGAGTTGAATCAACACAAAAAAGGAAGGGGTTTTTATAGGACATGGAAGGGAAAACTCATCCAATGGTTAGGAGGAAATCAAGGGAGATTGAAGGATGAAATAAATTGGAGTGGGAATGAAGATTGTGAAATTTATGGTGTGCTACTAAGTTTAGGCGTGGGAAAACTTGGGGAAGAGTAGAGTGACATAGGGTGTATCAAAATACTTGAGAGTCATCTGAATGGGCTACGGGTTCATCTGGATGAAATGCGTCTTGAGAGTAAATGAATTGCAAAGAAGGTTATCTGGATGGGAGGTTTGGTTCATCCAGTTAGAATGCAGAGCATCCAAATGGATGCAGGGTATCTGGATGGGGTTCAAGATATACTTAGGATACATCTAGGTAATGTTTAACAAGATTAAATTTAAACACGAGATTCAATGGTTCAGATCTATTACGAAGATTTTTGGATCCTTGCACACATTTTGGAACTTGTTGCAGTAGTTCATGTGCTGAAATCATAGAATCACTACTTATAGATCCCGTTTGTTAATTTTCTTCGTAGCTTGAGATTCGTAAGGTGATGGAATTAAGATGGAATTTGTAATTCCAAAGAATTATTAAAACCAGTGTTGTATGTTTGTTTGTACTCAAGATAGGATTAATAGAGCGTGGTTGACGTTTGTTTACAAAAGGGGGATGTGATTAAAATACATGTTGGTCAAATTTTTCCTCACCTTGATTGTTTATTTATTTTCTTGGTCATTCAAAAAAAAGTGAAAAATAAAGTCTATGGCCAACCAAATGAAAAATGAGCAATTGCTTCTTTTTTTTATTATTATTTATTTTTCCATTTTAAATTTGTATAAGCATGAAATCTTCACAATTAATTATTTATAAAGAAAAATTCGACATGTTTCATAACCAATCAACTTCAGATTGACATTAACAAGGAAAATTTCACAAGAGAAATTTCGGATTGGCATTAACAATTTAAAAATCTACATTTGTGCCTTCAAAGTACAACATATTTGTTTCTGCAAATTACATCAAATTAGTTCTTGAGTTTTAGCAAACCAAAAGGTATCGTTCTAATTTTAATCCTCAAAGTTTAATTCTAACTATCAATAAAAGAAAAAGTACTATACAACATAGACACAGTGACACTGAGAGTGAACCAAGCAAAGTTATGGCCATATCATGACCGTTCAATAACATGTTTGTCCGTTGCAAGGTTGGTGTTTGTTGCACTTTGTTCAACATTTGGTAACAACGGAACTTGGGTGTCAACCGTCGTTTCAAGCCTTCCAATAGGCCTTGTGGAAGTGAAGTTTGTAAGAATTGCAGTGTTGGCCTCCTCTGAAGTCCTAAATTTCTTGAATAGTGCATGCGAATATCCAAAAATTTGTTGGCTGTAAACTGTACAAGAGTCGTAAATTCCCAAGATAAGTCCCACGTAGACAATGTAATAGAATTTCTTAGCAGTCATTCGTAGTTGCAGAAACTTAACCTGCCATAATGCTTGCTATCAAAGCAACATAACGAAATCCAGAGCATAAACTTAGAATTAAATCTAACAGAATTTGGAATTTTGAGATTCAGAACAGAGGCATTCCATTCCATATATTCAGCAAAATAACATTGGTAATGCAAAATATATGCAGCAATAGAGGATGAGGTATAACTCTCTACAACTGCACTTAATCATAAACTAAAAATGATTGCGGTCACAAAATCATGTTAAGACAATTAAAGCAGCCAATCTAAAAGAATAACATGCAAATGGTGGGTAAGATAATGTGTTCGTTTGTTTGTTTGGGAAATTTTTTTTCAAATATTTTTCTGAACTTATCTAGAAAAATTTTTCCCAAACATTTTTACTCTTTTCCCAAACAACATTTATTTTTTTATAAAAGAAGATAGAGAGAAACATGTAAGAATCCGAAATTTAAAAAAATAAAAATAAAATAATATACAAAAAAAAAGTTTTTTTTGGTACATTTCATTATGTAATTATGTATATGTATTTCATTAATAACGTGTATTTATACATATACGTATGATACCATAATACGACACATGTATGCATACTATGAGTATAAATATTTGTATTTAGACAAGTCATCATGCCACTCACCACCCCATGTTCTAAATCCCATCAAATCCTTCATTGTCATCATCACCACCACTATTTATGTTTCCTGATGCTATACATTTTTCCACCCAAACTCACCTCATTGAACATAAATTCACAAGGTACATATACACACAAGCAAAATCCATACAAACCCATAAAATTCCTAGAAACTCCATCAAATCTTTTGTCTCTATCATAACCTCCACCTCATCCTTCATATTTCTGTAGAATTTGAACACCTATTATCACCTCATTGGGCATTCTTATACACATGTGATATATTCACACATGTACAAGACTTGCCAACCAAGAGATTCCTTGGAACTCAACCAAATTCGGATTTGATCTCCCTCCACCACTCAAAATAAGATTGTATGTCATAGTTTCAGGCCTCTTAAACTCCTAGGATGAAGCTCACACTCCACACTTAACCCAAACCTGCACTCTAAGCCTCCTCTCATGTCATCTCACCATGATAATCCCAATTGCCTATATATACCACATTGAATCTCTTCATTTGGCCCCTTGTAAACTTCTGAACGTGGTAGAAATAAGAAAGTTAGAGAAAGAAGGGAGAAATTCTAGAGAGAGAGAGAGACCCACTTTTTCCAAATTCTTCAAATCAAATTCCAAGTCTTACCAAATATAAGTTTCTTACTCTTACTTATTCTTTTGAATGCCTAGAAATCAATCCCGAAGCCCCTTCAAATAAAAAAATGAAGGTTGGCCAAAGGTTGAAGACGAACCAGTGTTTCCCAGCAGCTTGCCGAGCTAAACACTTTGCCAAACTAAAACTTATTTTGCCTGATAGAAAACTGTCTTATCTAACTAAAAAAAATTATTTTTGCCTAACTAAAACTTACTTCGTCTAACACAAAATGTACTTTGCCGAACTAGAACTGACATTGTCGAATTAAAACTGTCTTTGCTTAGATAAAAACTGTATTTGCCTAATTAAAACTTACTTCGCTTAACACAGAATATACTTTGCCGAACTAAAACTGTATTTGGTTAACTAAAACTTACTTCGCCTAACACAGAATGTACTTTGCCAAACTAAAACTGACATTGCCGAATTAAAACTGTCTTTGTCTAACTAAAAACTGTATTTGCCTAATTAAAACTTACTTCACCTAACACGGAATATATTTTTTCAAACTAAAACTGTATTTGCTTAGTTAAAACTTACATCGCCTAACACATAATATACTTTGCCGAACTAAAACTGACATTACCTAGCTAAAACTATCATTGCCTAACTAAAAATTGTATTTGCCTAACTAAAACTTACTTCGTCTAATATAGAATGTACTTTGCCGAACTAAAATTGACATTGCCTAGCTAAAACTATCATTGCCTAACTAAAAACTGTATTCGACTAACTAAAACTTACGTCGCCTAACATAGAATGTATTTTGCCAAACTAAAACTGTCCTTGCTGAGCTAAAACTGTCTTGCCTAGTTAAAAACTAAGTTTGCCTAGTAAAAACTCATCTCGCCTAATAGATTTGCCGAACTCACTTTGCTTAGCAAAAACACACTTTGTCTAGTCGGAACCTACTGCCTAGCTAACTTTGCCTATAAGTAATCTTAGAACCAATAAGAATGTATGTTTGTTAAAATGATGTTTATTTCATTTGTCGTATTTCCGTCATCAAGTGTTAATTTTATATATTGTTATTCTGTAAAATGACCATGAGCATGATTGTAGATTAAGTTTTATGACTTATTGAGAATCACTGAAATTAAACTCGAAGGGCTATTTGGTATTAGGATATCCTGTGGATATCCGTATGTGAAAACTGATGGAAATCGCGATGAGATTATGGTTAGAAATTGAGGATTTTAAAGTCTATGTAAGCTATAGACTTTGGCAAATATCTTCTACTTGAGGGTCGAGGAAGGATGCCCGGGTACAAATGATGAAACACAGAAAATCATGCTTGGGGGTTGAGGGACAACGCCTGGGTATAAATACTAAGATCTTGAGGTAATGATTGTGTAAAAAAAAAAATGATGAACGACCTAATATTGATTTAAATTCTTTTCCTTATATGTTATCGTTTTCATATATTGTTCATAACTTATCATGATATCTTCCATCTTAAATACATTTAAGTTCATAAAAAGTTCAAAGAAAAATTAAGGGTAAGACAACTTATTGGGTTTTCCCAGCTCATTGGTGCGTATATTTCCCCACGCCCCTGGCGTTTCATGCTAGGTGCCAATGCAGAAGAATTTAATCAAGAGATCATGTCCCCAGAAGATTCTTTTCAGGAGGACATTGTTTACCCTTGACTGACTTAGTCGATTTTCCTTAGAATAGTTCTAATTTTATTCTTGTAGAGTTCTTTTGCTGTATTTTCAAGCTCTACCTCGTACTTTAAATTTTGTACCAGCTAAACACTTGTTCCACCACCAGTATTCATGTATTAATAATAGCGATGCCATCTTTTATATATTTTATTTCTTCTTTTATTATTATTTTAACATTTTTGTAGAAATCGGGGGCGTTATAACACACCTCGAAAATGTCGAAAAAATTTAATTTCTAAATTTTTTCTGAAACACTTACACCAAACAATATCTCTGAGTTTTTTTTTTCAAAAGTCGTTTAAGAAACAAGCCAACAAACACAGCCATGTGCCTCCAACCAATTTGAAAGTGGTTCAAATAATATGTTGTGAGGACCCAAGGTTCAATATATTATTTTATGGTTTTTGATCTATTTTAGAATTTCGTGGTTTTGAGTTTAACCTTGAATTGTGGTTCGGTCGTAATGGTTTGGAACGTTGGAGCTCAATGTGTAGGTGCTAGTAACTTGAGAGAGTTAATGTAATTAATCATATTTTTAGTATAAAAAGATTAGGAAACCCTTAAATCAGTTTTTTTTTATAAAACATAGACAGTTTTTTCTAGAACTCTCCAAAACTCTAGATTGCTCGAGAAAGGAGAATGGACTAGTAAATGAAAGATTTGTGCGAAGTCATCAACTAGGAAGTCGTAGAGGTCATTGAGTTCGCGTAGAGCTCAAGATCAACAAAGTACGCAGTGTTTGATAGATTTTCCTTCATAACAACGTTTTTTGTATTTTATTACATAAGATAGGATTTCATGTTGATCCGGTTATGCATATTTTGTGTGGCAAGCCCAAAGGAAAAAGAAAAGAGGTTGAAGAGTTATGTTGCAGAAATGAAGGCTAAAGAGTATTGTCCAAATTTTATTTGCAAAGAACATAATCTAAAAAAAAAAAAAACAGAACACGGCGATAATCTGATTTTTGGAAATTTTGTTAGGATTGTTTTAAAACTCTAGAATTTCTGAAATTGTTACTAACCGTTGGTTTATGTGTCTATTTTGTTGGGTTAAAATTTTAAATTCTAATTTAAATTATAAAATGCTATAAAAAATCGTAACTGAGCTTCAGCTAATTTGCACCTGTTCTGACTGCACTGACACACTTTAGAAAAACAAGTATAAGATTTAGTATGAGTATCAAAATTGTGCATCGTTTATTTTATTTGAAATTAGACACATAGAGATTCAAAAAAATATATATTTTTGTAGCTTATTTCATCCGGGTATCCAAATTTAAATTGACACAATGATATCTTCTGAACTCTACTTTTAAGTTATTACTTATCGCTTGAAAGCTTATTAATTGTATTTCTCAAGTTACTTAATCGTATATCTTATCTTTAATTCAAACTACTTAATCACTTATCTCATAAATTGACTAATCGATTATCTGTTGCGGCAATAAACACTTGCGAAAGAACACCCACTCGCCGAGTTATAAATTTTTAATTTATTTAATTTTAAAAAACTCAATATGACTTTATTGAATTTTACCTCCTTCGGAAATTATTTATATATCATTATTAATAACAAAAACGAACCAAATGGTTTTGCGGACAGAAGGGAATCCCTTCATGATTAAAATACTGTTAACTTTACTAGGATAAGTTGGAAAAATATTAGGAGTGTACATGGTTCGGATTGATGCGATTTTATAAAAATTCAATAACCAAACTATTTCTAATGGTCTGAAAAAAATGTGAACAAAAACCTAACAATTATCAAAGTGAAACTTAATCAAAACCAATTCTCAATTTTGGATCGGACCGATGCGGTTCCCGGTTCTATCCGCAAAATAGCAGAAAATTTCACACTAGTAGAATATCCCAAAATTTTATTAATATTTGAATATCCAAACTACCAGTCTATCATCATGCTCACTATGAAAAAAGATCAACCAACACTCAATATAGTCTAATCACCATCGAGATAGTTTGATGGCTTGATGGAATGAACTAGGAGAGAGAGAGAGGGGTGAAAAACTAACAAATAAGAATACAACCTATTTAATAGGATTATATTTAATAACCTTGTTGATTATTGGAGCCTCTAAAACTTGGAGAGTGGGTAATATTTTTGAGAAAAAACAAAAAATGGAAAGTTTTTGTTTGGAAAGTAAAAATATTTTTGAGAAGTCGAGTAATATTTTATTGGGTGAAATACATTAACCTCTCCTGAGATTTATAACAAATACAATGCCCCCTTGAAATCTAAAATTACTCGGGCCTTCCTTATTTTTTAAACTATTATGCAATTACCTCTCATATCATAAAAATCTATCAAACGTTATTACATACGCTATTAAAATTTCAAGTTTGAAATTTTTTTGACAAAAAAAACTATAATATAATTTTTATCACGTCCAAAATGGTCTATTTTAAATTTTTGTGATTTTTCTAAAATAAAAATTCAGACAGATTTTAAAACTCTGCTTGAATTTCGACTTTAGAAAAATTAAAAAAAATCATTATAAATTATTTCAAACGTAATAAAAATTATATTATAGTTCATTTTGTAAAAAAAATTTCAAATTTGAAATTTTAATAACGTAATCAATAATATTTGACTAATTTTAATAATAATAAAAAAAATTATATAATAATTTAAAAAATAAAAGAAGTTAAAATAATTTTAAAAACTTTAAAAAGGACATTATACTTTTGGTAACCCTCAGGCGAGGTTAGTATAATTCACCCTATTTTATTTTCTTAATTATAGCCAAATCATTTTATTATACATATGTGTATATATATATAAATTTATATACTCATTATAAACAATTTCGGTTCGATTCGAACAACAGATTGATAAAAAAATTAATTACCGAACCAATATTTACGATTTTTATTTTTTTAGAATCAGAACCTGACCACTAAATCATAAAACCAAATCAAACTGAACATCTAAATCGATTCATTCCGATTTTTCGATTTTTTCAATTTTCTTGACATCCCTAAAAAATACTACAGTTACGGTAAACGAATTCAAAGAAGTGTTAATATCGTTTTAACATTTTAACAGGCAATTAGAAGCTGTCACGGAATACGAACAATTACGGGAAGGAACACGAAAAATTACATTTCTATCCTGCACCACCGCTACAGATCCCGGTGAGAGACACCGGGAATCTACAAAGAGCTCCGGCGGTAGAATGCGGCGCCTCATCTACTAGTGTCGGCGGTAGGACCTTCCCGTTGGCAAACAACAGTCGTCCGTCGTGTGGCTGAGCACCGCCTAATCCTTCAAGCTCCGTCGAAGCACCAAACAATGCCACGTCGCCGAATCTGCGCTCGACCTCCAGGAACTCGCCAAGCGACGAAGGCCTCGACTCATCGTCTCTGCACAGGTTCCACCACTTCCGCCTCCTCCGCTCCGCCATGGACACCAACGCGGCCTTCTTTCCTCTCCGCCTCCCTCCGCTTCCGTCGACAGCATTCCCCACCGCTGCTTCAGTGGCTTCTCGGCGCTGGGGGGGAACGCTAAAAGCGATTGCAGGGAAGTTGACGCCCATCAGAGTCCCCAACGTTGTGCTTCGGTCATGGAAAAAGGAACCTGTTGACTACAAATACACAACCGACACAAATACAGATTCGAGTTCGAATATATATATAATAAAGCACCTGAATATTTGAAATGGATAGATCGGGGATTACCTCAGTGTCGAGATCGGAAGAGGAGACGGAGGAGATTGTTGGAGATGATGGAGGTGGAACCAGAGGATTCGCCGGATCTGTCATCACATCTCTTCCTCTCGCTCCCTCTTTCTTTCTCCAGAAATTGGGCTAATATAGATCAAACTTAGAGAGATCTGCTTGTGTGAACCTCTGGAACCCAATCGCAAACTGTAATTTGAATCACCCAAAGGGAAAGTGAAGATATTGGGAAGCTTCTGAAACACTCGCTACACCTAAAAATGGGAGGGGCTAAAATGCACTGACCCCCCTGAGGTTACTTATAAATATAAAGATTTCTCCTTAGTTTTGAAAAATGAAATGACGTCTCTTATTTTTGAAAATATTTAATTATTTCTCTCCCTTTTCAATGGATGCCGTTAGTTTTGTTCTTAAAGTTTTTTCAATAATTGTTTATTTATTTATTTTTTTAAAATTTGATACTTTAAACTAGAAGCAAGTATCTCATATAAATAATAAATATATTGTGAAAAATTAAATCTATAAAGTTGAAAGTGTAAATGCTCCAAAATAGTATATGCTTGTTCGATAAGGATATAATAATAAAAGCTTAGAAGAACTTTTAATTTGAGAGTAAATTTATTTATATTTTTTTAAAATAACCACGTGAACACACAATTTTGTGAGCATTATGAGTTATGTCCATTTATATCTATTTGAAGTACTTCGTAAAAATATAATTTTATTTTTATTCAAATTTTAATCAAGGTGCACGTAAATTAATCTGAACATAATTTAAAATAAATAAATAAACTTCTATTTTTTATTGATGCGTGGATCAAATATTATTTTTTTCCATATATTATAATTATTTTTTCCATTATGAAAATTCATGCTATTTTTTTGGATTAAAAGTATTTCCGTGCATATTCTTAGAAATTTACTTGCATCGTATCAATCCAACCAGACAAATCACTTGCTCGACCTTTTGATCGTTGACAATTGACTATTGACTATCCTTGACCGACCTAACCGGTACAATTTTACTATTTCACCTTGACCAGTCACGACCCTTATCTTGACAAACCACCTTTTAAAACTATTCAAAATTTTCCTAAGCCAAATTTGGAACCCCCAACTTAGATATCATGTCTACAGGTGTCTACCACAATTGAACATTTACATACTTATACTTACAAGTTAATAATTATCTATATTGCATGATGAACCTATACACTACTTGTTCAGTCACGTGATTGAATGATTTTTATCGCATGTATAATCATAAATCCATATCATTATTGGTATTGGTTGTTGATGAAATATGACTAAAATCTTCTTTCATTTGAGAATCGGATCTAGAACGATAAATTAACATTAGTTTTGGTCACTCACGAGATTTAAAAAAAATATATAAAATCTTGAGAAATCACGAAACACATAGTTCGAGAAATAAAATTACTCCTAGAATTGTGTAATTAAATAGTTATTTTGAAAAAAAAAATATTTTTAAAGTAAAAGTTCTCAATAATTTTTTTACTATTATACCGTATCGAACAAGTATACAACATTTTATAGTATTTAACCTTTAAATGTTATAAATTTTTTCACGGTTTATTATTTTTAAGAGGTACTCACTTCTAGTTAAAAGTGTTAAATTTAAAATTTTTTTGTCAAAAACAAGTCTTGAAAAAACATTAAGAGAGTGAATACGAATGAAGGACAAAATGGTAAAATTTAAGAACAAAACTAACGACATCTACTGAAAATAACGACAGAGAGAAAGCAATCAAATATTTTTAAAAATAAGAGAAGTTATTATATTTTTTAAAATTTCAAAGGAGATCCTTGCATTTGTTAATAACCTTTGGTGATCAGTGCATTTTACCCTAAACAAAAAACAAACAAAACAGAGATAGGTCAGCTAGTCCTTATATACTAAACTTGGAATAACTTGTACCATGCACTTATAAACTTAAATGAATTTAAATGGAAGACATTTTATTATGTCAATTTGTATTTTTTTTATAAAAAATTAATAATAATTTTTTCATAATAATATAATGTAAAGTATATAATTTTCATAATATGTACCACTTTAAATATCTTTAGCTTATTTTAAACTCCATTTTAGTAAAATATTAAAATTAATATCTTAATAATTAAATTAATTTTATCAAGTATTCTTTTAATTTCACCTCTAAGAACATTCAGATAAAATATTAAAATTGAATAATTGAGCTAGCTTAAAACAATTAAGAATGACTTTTGACAGAGAGATTCCTAATTATGAATCACTCTACTCACTAGTCTCAATATTTTTTTTGAATAGATAACAAAGTAAATAAAATACTCACAACACAAATAAATTAATACTATCGAAAATATTTATCTATCTATACTACAAAATGAAAAAAAAAATTAATATTTAAAATTTTATGATATGCAAAAGCTATGATATTTATTAGTTGAATATATATTAGTAGAAAATAATTTATCAAAGATCTACTTGAAAATTTAGCTAAAAAGCATATAAAAGTTTCAATTAATAATATAAATGTGAGCATAAAAGTTCAAGTAAGATACTTTCCTACTTATTAAAATTATGAATCCAAGACATAATTAAGATTTTTATTCAGGTTAACTTTTCAACAAGTGAATATGAACATAAATAAAACATAGTAAATCACGTATTGCCAAACTTGATCCATATATCTTAAGGATATTATAACGATAAATCCTTCTACATCATACCAAGTACTGCCCATGTAACAAAATTCAACCATACTGAGTATAACCCATCACTGTCGTTGATCTTATTCTCAAAATTATGTGAACTCATTATATCTTTTACATTAAAATTTGAAAACAACAAAAGAAAAGTCTAAAGAATAATTTTTTTTTAATCTTTAATCTTGCTATTTTATCTTATTTGGCTTTATTTTTTATCGTCAACCTACTTAACCGATCAAATTAAAATTGCCAAAAAAATAACCAACTCACCAATTTTAAATATGAGTGATTTGCAATGAGTAAAAAATTATAAATCTTCCTACGAATTGATTAAAATTTGACCTTAACTTATTCAATCTGACCCAGACATGCCCTTATAGTGACAGAACTGTCAATTCACAACTTCATAATAATAGCAAACACTTTGTGGTTATAGAAATTTATCTTGATCATTATACGTATAATTTTAAAAAAATTGTGTAAAATGTACTAATCAAAAAAATAAACAAAAGTTTAAAAAATGGTGATACTTTTTAAAAAAAATTAAAGTCATGGATAATAAAAAATGATATGATCATATATTTATTTGTTGGTAAAAAGTTGTGGACCAAAATTTATTTCTATATAAGAATAAGAATAAGTATATTTATTTACATTTTTATTTTAAAATTAATCTCTACGTAATTTTTTAAAATACTAGGCCTACTTACATATATATGTAAATATGTAGCTACATGTGTGTGTGTGTGTAGCCTTCAGGGGAGGTCAGAATCATGTGGAAGCCTGGCCCCCTTGGCATTTGATGATCCATCACAGTATAGATTCCAACGACTCGGCTCCTCTGTCTCTACTTGTGGCTCCTCAGCTTTCTCGCTGTTTTGATTTTGCATCACCCGATTCATCCTAGCTCGAGAGGATCTAGTTGGATTGGGCCTTTCTAGGCTCTTTAGTTCTCATAAATTTGGAAAGAAAGTCTGCCAGCACTTGCCCCTTAATGGCTGTTCAGGGTGTGTAGTTCATTTGATATTGTCCGAGCTCTACTGCCCATTTTGATATTCTCCATGTCATATATTATTTCCGCATCAATGCCTTCAATGGTTGGTAAGTGTAGATTGTAATAGCATATGCCAAGAAATAATGCTGCAACTTCCTAGAAGCGACTAGTAATGCCAAAGCTAGTTTCTCGAGGGGAAGGTATCTGGTTTCTACACCGATTAGAGTTTTGTTGATGTAGTAGATTGGTACCTAGATCTTCTCTTCTTCTCGTAGCAACACCGTAATTACTATGTAATATGATAGTATTAAATATAATATCATGCCTTCTCCCGAGATGGACATGTAGAGTAGTGGCAGACGAAAGAGGTAACGTTTTAGACCCTCCATGGCCTGATCGCATTCTTCATTTCCTTCAAACTTCGTGTTCTTCCTTATCAACTAGAAGACTGGTCGGCATAGATCCAAGGATCAACCAGTGAATTGATTTAGGTTGTTGCCATGCCCATTAACTTCTACACTTCTTTGCCTCAGGTAGGGCATCGCCACTCAGCCATTCCTTTTACTTGCTCAAGGCTGGCTTCAATACCTCTTCTTGTGATCAAGTACCCCATGAACTTTCCCGACTCACCCTGAAAGTGCATTTAGACGCGTTGAGCTTCATCTTATATCTTTTGAGGATGTTGAATGTTGCTAGGAGATCTTCGAGGTGTGTTCCTGGCTATTTAGATTTGACCAACAGATCATCAATGTATACTTTCATGCTCCGTCCGAGCACTTCCACGAACATTTTGGTCACTAGCCTATGGTACGTTGCCTTTATATTTTTTAGCCTAAACGGAATTACCATGTAACAGTATAGACCCCTTGGGGTGATTAAAGCAGTCTTCTCCTAGCCTAGGCCTTATATAGCTATTTGGTTGAAGCCTCTGTAAGCGTTGAAGAAGCTCATTTAGTGGTGCTTGGCTGTCGAATCAAAGAGTTGGTCAATTTTTGGTAGCGAGAAGGAATCCTTTGGACATGCTTTGTTTGAGCTAGTGAAGTCGACAGAAACTCTACACTTGTCGTTCTTCTTCTTTACTACCACCATGTTCGATAGCCATTTGGGGTATGCAACGTCCCTAATGACATGTGCATCCACCAACTTCTGCACTTATTCATTTACAACGTCTACATGCTACGTCGTGGATGGCCTACTTTTCTATTTTACAGGTCGAGCACCTTTTGCCACATTCAAGTGGTGGCTGGTTATCTCATAATCTACCCTAGGCATCTCAAACAGAGTTCATGCTAAAACATTGATGTTCTGGGTGAGGAACGTCACCATTCTTGACATTTCTTCTTTGGTCAGAGTAGCGCCAACCAAGAAAAATTTCTCGTCATTAAGTGGATTGATACTAACCTTGATAAGTTGATCAGTTGTCTTTCACTTGGGCTGGCCTACAACATACTCCAAAACGGGTTGGTCGGGCACCTCAATTAATCATACGTGTTTTCCTTTCAACTCTCTTCTTAGCAACATAAGCATGCACTCCTGACCGACCGGCAAAAATGCGTCGTCGAGGCTCCGGCCTAAGTCAAGATTTAATATTTCAAACAGGAC
>JABCMJ010011187.1:0-31572 GCA_014822125.1 Arbutus unedo | reverse complement strand
GGGGGTTGTTTCTCTACCTCCCTTTTCAATGTATATGCCAATTGTTTTAACATTTCTTCTTGTTCTCTTATTTTGTTTACCTTTTTGTTGTATGAAGGGAATCATATGCTTGTACTACATCTCACTCTGTTTTAAGTGCAGTAATTCTGGTTTTTTTTTGGGTCTACCTTAGGAGGGCATATTTTAAATTGTCTGTTGTTCTCGCCTTTCGTTGCAATTGGAGTGTCAACACCCAAGGTGGGGCGGTACTGCGCGAGATGCCAGGATTGGGTTGGGATTCGAATTATATGTAGGCATGGATGTCATGTCTTGACTTATTATTATGTAGCGAATGTGTGGCCTAGGCACAAGCGGGTTCTTGTTTTGCCTCGATGAAAAGTAGTTCAAATGTTAAAAACTAGAATAAGCTAAATGGCATGAAGAACGACTAAGAGGTTGAATGCAAACTGAAAACATAAAGGTGTTTGGTAGACTAGGCGCTTAACTTGGAAGAAAACTCTTATGGTATATTGAGCAGAAGACAAAAGGATTCAAAAGGGTGCGTGCTGGACCAAAGTGAATATTGAATGTTTGAATTTTTGACGTGGGAGTTTGGATTTTAGGTTGCATTTTGTATTTATTGCCAAAATCAGAGAGCTGAATTGAATTCCACTCCTCCGGCGTTAGGGCTTCACAGTTGTCCTCTTTCTTTTCTTGAATATATAGACACCAGCAAATTATTAGTTTTTGTTTTTGCTATGCCAAATTATTAGTTTTTACGCCAATTTGTAATTTTTTAAGCTATATGCAACACAATATGCCTAGAATAACTTCAACATGAAAATAACGTTAAGAGAGAAGAGTTTGCATTTTGATCCGTGTTGCTTTTACATTTGAATCGGGTCACAATTTTTATTTATATTCATACATAGTTAAGAAGTTTGACAAAAAAAAAAAAAATCATGTAATTATCGCCTACCTTAAGAGCGATCTCTCATGAGTGTATAAATTTATTGTTTAAACTTGTAATATTAATTTTCTCTTGTTTTTTAATTTATAAAAATTGCAACTTGTATGCTTACTTTAAACTACTGACAAAACTTTCAGGGAAGAGAGAAATTTTAGAACAAAAAAAAAAAGAATGATCATTGGATGAAAATAATTTTAACCATTAATGTGAAATGTTTTTTGTTTGAAGGCTTACATCAGCTTTTCTTGAAATATAGAAATAAATTTTAGGGAGGAGGAAAAAATCTTTTGCACACAAAAAAGGTAGAATGATGGTTAAATCAAAATAATTTCATTGTAAAGTTGCACCATCTTTTTTTGTAATATAGATGGATCAAAATAATCTTATTCATTGATGTAAAATAAGTTTTTATAAAGCGTACTATCTTTTATTTTAATATAGATATACAATAGCAGAGATTGCGGGTGACTATAGGTTGAAGGTTTGGCTTGTAGTAGAGTTGATGGAAGAAGTTGTGTGTTTAGATCCCCACAAATGACAAAAGTAGGAGAAACTAAGCGCGCGTGCATATATATATATATATTTTTTTTGTCCACACTGTTGGAGGATATATAGAGTTTGAATTGAGACATCGGAGGGTCTCACGAGATAATTAAAAGTTACAACTTATTCATAGTTGCATTGATGTTCATCAATTGCACCATTGACATCCCTCTCTTTATGATTTCAGTGGTTTCAGAACTTTAGGATTCTATATACAATGAATCCTATTTTTAGTTTTAGATACAACGGAACAATTTGAAAAATTTTGGTAGGCGGTCGATCGTGAGGTATTCTATCGGCCGAGTGAGCCGTTTTATCTTGGAAGACAGGCACTAGTGCGATCCTACAACACCTAAGGGGGCGGTGTATCTGTTTTAAGGGGATTGTGATTTTATAGGACTCGGTTCGATAATATATTTTTGTTTTTGAATTTACATTGTAGTATTTAATTATCTATTAATAAAATTATTTTTTATAATTGAATCCTATCAATTTGTTAGAATATTTTTTTGTAAAATTTTAAAATAGATTCATGATCGATGGATTGAGCGGTATTTAAATTTTCTATGAAAATAATAATTTATGAATTGGAGACAAATCATTTCGTGTGCCGAACAGTGACAATTTGTTGTTGAACAGTAACATAAATTATGTGTCAGTAATTAATCGAATTTTCTACCATTCACAGTGGGTAGTGGAGTTAATCTCCAGAAGGGGTCCCTGCCAATATTGATCACAGAGCCTTGGGTTCCAAAGGGATATTCTTTGTTGATAATTTTTTTTTAATGGAATAATTAATTAGCACTGATGATTCCAGACTGGGAAATCGCAGCATTCGCCACTCAAGAGACTGAATTTTCAGTTTGGGATACAGATTTTCGCAAAGTCGTAGGAAAGAGAACCATCAGCCAGTTGTTACTTTTGGAAATAAGCCCATGGTTTTTGTGTTGCATTTTGTTAATCATTGAACTCCATAGTTAGCGGCTCTTTCTTCTGAGTTCATCATCATAATATAAAGGGTAATATGAGTAAATAGATTATTGTATCATGATTGAAAGCTTTGAATTGTTAGTATAATGTGTTAGTGGAGGACTAACCGATCTAATAGAAAATGGAAAAAACAGGCATTTTGGTTTCAAATATATTGGATGAGATGGTAAATGTTGATTGGATCGTGTGGGGCAATTTTTCCTTTGTGGAAATATAAGCAATTGATTGGGAGTTTGCAAAGATAGAATCATTTCTTGAATTTAAATACATTGATGTATTTTTTGAGAAATTAATTAGTTATTTTATGACTTTTTAAGAGACGGAAAAAATAAAAGTTGTATGAATACTTTTATGTGGTGTCTTAATGCAAATATAATTTTTACAACGGATTATTGCTCATTAAGTGATCATTATTGTCATTATTAAATAATAATGTATTGAATTGCTTTATTCCTAGGGATGATTTTTTGGGGCATCCAATTTGAATAAGGTTAAAAACCAATATACCCACTGTCTATCCTATTTGTAGTTTTGGAAGCAGCTACTACCACATCATTCTAGTTGGTAATCATTTGTTTTTGGGTAGTTTACCAAGCATGGAACTCCAACTAGTGTTTAGGCTGAAACCAGTACCTATTCGAAGCAAAATTGTTCATTGTGATTATTCTGGTTGGTTGTGGATATTGTCCGTCGAAAATTCTAAAGATTTTCAAGTGAAAAGTCCAGGGATTTCAGAATTTTTAAGTGAATTAATTCGATACACATTTGTTGTGCATGAATGAGAACATCAATTGTGGTATTCGTTTCAAATTGTGTGACCACAATTGTTAGTACGTCAACAGTGATTTTGTGGGATCATGCTCCTCTAATTGGCGAGAATGAGCAATGATTGACAAGTTGTTGCCACTGTGAAAGTCAAGAGTGACGACGACTTATTTTCAATATGTTAAAAAACACTAAATTATTGGATTTGGTTCAGTAATTTATGTCACTTAAAGTTCGTATACGCACGAAAAGACAAAAAAATTTATACTTTTGTCATTGATAGTATGTAATAATCTTGTATGGTCTTGTTCGAGAGCAAGGGTACCATACAAGAAAAGTGATAAAAATCTAAGAACGGGGGGCTGTGAGTCTTCCCATTAATTCTTTGGAATGTGGGAATTTATTGCAGATGTGATGGTACCTACACTCAAGAGAGGTCAGAAAATATGAAAAAAATCGTTAACTATTCATTGATTGATTTTTGTGGTACATGTTAAATTCTCATGAATAAATTTGAGTTACTCGATATTCACAAAAATGTGATCAAGAGATCGAGAAACGCATCAATCTTTGGACACATGATTACGTGTAGATCAAGGAGAGAACTACTGGAAAGTGATAATCAATGTGTTGTGATGCATGGGGTACACTCATGACTATGAGTTGTATTATACCAGATATCTTACAGTACTAGGAAGGTACAGTAATGCAAATTAGATTTCTGATATAAAGGATATGAAATTCATAAGTGCATATGTTTTCACACTAACAAGTGTAACTGTGTGTTGAAAATCTTTCAAATAGATATGTATAACATGGTCTATGATGGAGTCAGAGTTTATTACTCTACGCAAAGGCAACTGAAGAAGAAGTATGGCTATGCCAACTCTAGAAGATATTCCTAGCTGGACGAAAACATGTGCCAGCAATATGTGTAAATTGTGATAGCTAATTAGAAATTGGATGGGGCACAGAGTTATATATAATGGATAAGTTTCGACATGTTGTCATAGATACAATATCATTAAACAACTGCTCTCAAATTAGATTGTCATAATTTGACAATGTAAGGTTAAAAGATAATATTGCTGATCTGCTAACCAAAAAGTGTTAAATAGAGAGCTAGTTGTAAAGTATCGACAAAAATAGGGCCAAAGCCTATGATGTAAAAAACTATCGTAACGAAAACCCAACTTTGTTGACTAGAAATCCCAAGATTAAGATTCAATTGGACAACCTAATCGCGTTGGTTATGAAGATCAACTTGAAAATAGATCAGATCAGACTACCAGAACGATTTTCGATCTCGCTCAACTCGAAGAGTCTCTAGATCAGTCATAACCAATAGGATTTATACTAAACACAACATCTAATTGCGTCTAGTCAGGATCGATTGAATTAGACTAAACATAGTCTCTGATCGCGCCAAGCTAGAATTGATCGGATGAGACTAAACACGGATTTTAACCTTGCCCGGCTAGATAAACTGAGCACATACTCCGAATTAATCACACAGATCAGATCAGACTACCTAACAATCTCTGATCCTGCTCAGCTAGGCTCTGAGCTATTTCTACAAAGTCTCTTGAACAATCATACTACCAAGCTACAAATCTAATTGATTTTCTTCGCATGATTAATTTGCAGATGTTAGCCTTGAAAATAGAGAGCTTCTGATGAATATAATTATTGACACCGATGTGATTTGTAAGACCAGCTATTTATTATGTTTTATGATAAATACCGTATTTATTGCACCTCGTGCTAAATTTAATATTTTTTAATTATGAAATCAGTCATATCATAAAAAATATATAGAAATATGCAGAAACAAAAATGGCCATTATTATATGATTTTTCTTTTGTGCTCGAAAGGAAATTTGATTAGGCCAGATGTAGTATCATTTTCCGCCATTCCGTTAACTAGTTTCTGTAACCCAAAATGATCAATAAATAAATAAAAAATGCTACAACTGGAACAACAGAGAATTAACTATTATTTAGGCTAGTACCAGTTATCAGAGGCACACGGATTGTTTCGCAGTAAAGAGTGTTTATACACGAAAATAGGGAAGAGTTTTTGGTTTAAGGGCGCTGTATTCCGATATGCACCCCCCCCAGCTCAGATTCGTCGAAGAGAGGCCAGCCTCTTTTCAAGATCGTCAACATCATCAGCAGACTGCGACCTGCATATTTATTAAAACAACATTTTTAGAAGCCACTGATACAAGAAAAAAAGAAAGGGTAGGATATGATCAAATTGATCGAGTTTCCTTTCCGAGGCACCAGCCGTCAATATGCTTTGACGCCAATACGATACTAGGCATGCGTATCACTAGACAAAAATCACGTGTCTGCAGTTACTGCAAAATACTACTCCTAAAATTAAAGAACAATTTGGTTATACCAAGAGGAATGCAGATTGGTAAACAGACTCAGTGATAACAAGACTTGAAACAAAAACAAAAAGAAACATCTAGGTACTAACTAATGGTCTGACACCATGCTAGAGATCTGTAATTGGTCGAGAGATTTGGATCTCTATTGGTTGAGATTTGTATGAGAGATAGAGACTTCGTAAGTGCTTTGATCGAAAAGAATTACATTGTTGATTGCTCAAATAACATTATACCATTCAAACAATCATGCTAAAAAAATTGCATTATAATCATGTCAACCACTGAATTGCTTTACCTGTTAATTCGTTTAATACAAAGACAAGTACAAAAATAGTCCCCAACAATCATAACTTAACGCCAAACAAGATATTTCAAGCTTCTCAAGAATTAACGTATCCATAACTAACAAAAATGAAAAATAAAGGCCTTTTTATACATCTTTTTCAATGGTGTCCCAATTGATAATTTCTTTTTATCGTTGATTATTGTGTGAACAAAAATTGCTAAGAAAGAGTAGAGGGAGAAAATGTAAACACTTGAGTATTTTTGACAGCGTGCTTCAAACAGGTGACACCTAGGCCAGAAAGGAGCAGCCTTGAGTAAGGGCATGCTAGCTAATATGCAGTGGAATACTGGGCAAAGGAAATGCTTTTTCTCTTGCAGAGCCATACAAAGGAGTCTCCACAACCGGAACCCACTATTCAAAAATATCGATCATGGAAGCCATTTGGACTGAGCGGTTCAGTCTCACCAACCATTCGGGTGGAGAAAAATGAGAGAGTGGGTTATCATGTTGAAAAATGGTCTCACCAACCATTAGCAATCTATTCCAAACCATTTCTTAGCGATAGTGTTGTGAACGTAGCATAGATTTATTTACATTATTTGCTCTTTCTTGTTTATTTTGTCTCTTAAGGTTATTTTTGTCTTTTTATCTTTTAGGGTTTCATCTTATTAGGGTTACTAGGATTAGCCTATTTAAACACATTGTGTTGCACAACAAATCTATTGAAGAATATATAGTATTACTATTCTTTATTAAAGGTGTCATCTGTTTTGGGGCTAAATCTGAAGGGGTTAAAAAATGTAATAGACATTAGGAGAAGTTTCAAGTGATAACTGATGACGATGCTTCTAAAACATGTGAGGCTTCTCTTGCAGTGACCAGGAAATTTTCTAAGCTTTGCCTACTTTTCAATAGTAACCAAGCAAAAGAAATACACAAAATAAGGTAAACATCAACATTTCTAAACCAATGAGAAATGGACTGCACTTGTCACCAGCAGGAGAACTAACTGCACAACTTTCTTAACTTCTACCCTTTTCCAGTCGCAATTTCTGATGTCTCATACTTGTACGTGGCGCACAGATTATCGCTTCAAAGTCAAATAGCACATACCTAGGAACAACTGCTTCGACTTTCTTTGATGCAATCCGGCCTTTTGGTGCTGAGGATAACTGTTACAAACACACCAGTAAGATCAGAAATTAATCTACATTGCCGAAAATAGAACACAACCTAATGCCAGGAAATCAAGTCATATGTAGAATCACGCCGAAACTAACCTGTGATGCAATATCCACACCGATCTCATCAAGGACCTATAAAGGGACAAAGCAAAACAGGAGTCATGAGCAAAGGATTTGGAGTGCAGCTTTAACACAAAACAACTGAAAAGAAAGGTTGATTGACAAGTTACAGATATTGCACCTGGTTGGTTAGCTCCTCTGTTTCCTCTTCGGCCTCATCTTTGTCCAAAGTTTCATCAATTGACTCTGACATCATTTCAATCTATACAAGAGAATCCACATTTTAGATGTCTTTCAAACATACCATTTAAGGAAATAATTGGTTTTTTCGATCTGCAAATAACCCAGTCAAGGACCAGACCATATGGTGGACATGCAATTGGTGACAGAACACCCAAATTTTATGTCCGAATCTATTTCAACCTAATTTATCTGAGGACTGACCTCATTATTGATGAAACTAAAGAAAATGCTGAAATAAAACTCAAAACGACCTGGTGAAATCAATTTTAGAAGATAAAACTAAGACTACATGAAGCAAATCACACAGAAGGGAATATACCGTCATGTCCATTTGTGCTGATTGCTTCTGGAATTCTCTAATTACTTTCGCTTGTTTTACAGGGGCCATTTGCTGAAATGGGGAACAAAAGCAAAAAGTAAAACGAAGGCAAATCAATAACATAGCAACACTCAACTACTCAAGCCCACCATATAAAACTGAAAACCATAATCTAGCAGGGAAATCTTTTGGATGATACACATGCTAATGTTATGATTTCAACAAATTACTGAAGATTGCTGGCCTCCAGGATTAGAATCAGCAAGGTCAACTATGCAAAGTCAGGCAAAAGAGGCCAATAAATAAAAGTCATTCACTTATCCAAGAAAAAAAAGTTTCTATCATTTCAAGAACTAGATAATTTTCATGAGGTACAACTTATGAAGGATATTGGATCATTTTGATAGATGAAAAAAGAGAAAAGTTAATCTATTATTCCATTCGATTAAAGGTCAAATAATACAAGGGTGAGACGATTTATACAGGCTAACCCTAACTATGCTACTTTCACACACCCCTCGAACTTAGGATGTGATGTTAGAAAGAACTGTGAGTTTGCCAAGTAAAAAACGAAACTAAGGTTGCTTGAAGCTGACTGAGGTCCGACGAGGGTTGTCGGAGTACGGGAAGAGTCTGGGGAGGGTTGCTGGTGACATAGGAGGTTGGGAGAGGAATGAATCGAAGGAAAATCACAGGAAACAAAGTCGATCAATTCAGATTGGATAGAACTACAGGTGCGAAGACTAATGGAGTTCCGACAAGGGTCGCCGGATGTTCGCTGGTGGTTGGCGAGGGTTTGGGCTGGTGCAAACGGAATGAACAACTCAGGCCTAGAGAAAACGATGAAGATCCAGTGAAAGAAGATGAGTCAACTGATGCAAAATAAATTGTAGATGAAGATTCAGATCTAGAGAGAACGATGCAAATCGACTGAAACAAGGGGAGTTGACTAGTGCAAAATAGATTCTAGATGCAGATGCAAGAGAGAACGGTGTAGATCCAGGGAGAACGATGCAGTGAAAGAAGAGAAGGCGACTTGTGCAATCCAAATTTCAAATGCAGATCATGAAAATCCTAAACTTTATGCAGAGGAGAAGGCAATTGGTGCAAACAAAGAAGAGAAGTTGCGACTGGTGCAAGACAAATTGCACATGCACATCCAGATCTAGGGAAAACCATGCAGATCAAGAGATAATGATACAGATCCAAAGAGAATGATGTATCTCTAGTAAGAAAAGAGGAATTGACTGGTGCAAAACAGATTGCAAAATCTGGTCCAGAGAGAATGATGCAATTAAAAAAAGTGTCTAGGCCGAACTTATTGGGTTCAAAAACCTCCAAACCAAGCAGATCTTAAGTACGAACAGTGCCGGAACAGTGGCAAACAGGTCTGGAACAACATCCATGAACAATATCACAATGAATAGTTATGAACAGTAACAAAACAATCAATGGCCCTACAGACAGCAGCAAGGGCTAGGCCGCCTAGTGAACTAAAGTCAAATAGGTCTTAACTTATGACTCTAATACAATGATAAATGGAAAAAGAGAAGAGTTATTATATTCCATTAGATTGAACATCCAATAATACAAAGGTGAGACGATTTACGTAGGCTAACCCTATTTAACCCTATTGAGACCAATGCATAATAAAAAACCAATAAGTAATACATAACCAATGCAGAATAACAGATAAACAACCAAAACATAAACAATGCTACTTTCGCACATTTCTCGCACCCTTCAAATGTGTACCTTGTTCATAGCAACCATGGCTTTAGTTGCACCTTTCATCCCGGTAGAAATAGAAGTGCTGGCATACAATGCCTGTAAAAGTAACAAAGGAGAGATGAAAATCTAGCAAACAGTTTCAGCATTACCATTAAAGTGTCATAACAGAAGGAAATAAACTTAGTTGACAAAAAGTTTACCAAGATCTAAAATAAACTTTTGCACTCATAGCAATTACCTGTGTATGAGTTGCAACACCTCTTATTTGGGCGCGACTCCCTTGCAAATTTGTTATTTGTTGCCGAAGTCGAACAAGTTGACGAGCTAAGATCCTGGTGGCAGCCTGAGGATTACATAAATGTAATGGAAATAAATGATAACAATTCGGGATAAAAATACACGGGGCAAAGGATAGTGACAGTTTTTCAAGGCAAAAACTGCATTTTACATGTGCATCCTTTGAGCCATTGAGTGAATATATATAGGTATTCTATAGTTCAGCCACTTAGAGGATGATTTCCAGCCAATGAACCATCAATCCCTACTTGGGAAAAGCATCATCGTGATCCTTTACAGTTTTCCAAAGAAAAAACTACTTCAAAGTCCTTTACCATTTTTATTATTTTGACTTTATCAAACTTTCTGCTGCAAATAATATCACTGACCACTCTATAAAATAGGGAGCTGAATTTAAGCAACATTTATTGTACTGTAACATAGTATCCAGTCACTCAGAATTTAAGGTTCACATCATCCATTTTTGGCAGTTCTGAGAGGCACAAAAATGGTCCGAGACTATGGCCTTTCAAGAAATCATGCAACCTAAGACTCCTAACCCTAGAAAAGCCTGATGTTAAAACCTCTATGTCAACAACTATGAGACATTGACATGCAAGCATTAAAGTAGGAAAATCAATCCTCTCTGCTTTTCATTACATTTGATTAATTGAAGAAGGGCATTTTCAAGCCTCTCACACTCACTTTTTCGTCTATTAGCCCTCGTCAAAGGATTGTAAGAACAAAAAAACAGAGTGCATGTATCAATTCCCCTTAAACATTGCTGAGGAAATATAGTATTACTAAGCACAATGTGGCTACAAGTTATATTAGCCATTTTATTGAATTTGCAAATCTTACATTTGCTTGGAAACTAAGGTTATACATGAGAAGGTGCAGTGTCACACTCCAAACTTTTAAGGTATGAAATAAGTAATGTAATAATTCAAACCAAAACTTAACATAACTATAATCAATAAACTGAATTAAATCCAAATAAATGATATCCAATTATCAAATAACAAGTAATCCATAGTGTCTAAATCGAATTTAAACTAATCAAAAATAGGCCCACAATGCCTAAACAAATGAATAATTAAAGCGTGAATACTTCTAACTGAACTGCTAAACTTGACAATATCTCTAAAACAAAAATCCAACTAAGCATGCTGAATCATCTTCATAAGTAAACATTAAGTCTTTGGTTTCATATCATCACTTATAAATTGTTAGTTTATAGAAAAAATATAAGCCGGAGCTCGAGTAGGAAATCATATTGAAAACGTCAACATATTGAGTAAAGTATGCTCGCATCAACAATATAATATGCATCACGACAATATAAACCATCGACTAAACATTCACAATATTATCATGCTCTCATGCGACTCATGCACAATTTTGATGGTCTTACACCACGAGCAGCCCACATCAGGGACCCTATTGTAGAGTTCACGAGCTGCTCCGACCGTCGAGCCACCTCTTTATCCGATTGTTTCGCGGTCTTTGACCGAAGGAATCACAAAGACTCTCATGTCGAGTTTACGGGCTTTCATACCGAGGGGTCATCCCTTACCCGAAGTCCAATGTCCATGCATGCTCATATGTACCATTACAAGTCAAAACCAGACTTAAACAGTAACTTTATATGGAATGAAAGCCAAGAAACAAGCCGAATGTATAAAAATTCAGATTTCGTTTTTCAATAAGTTACTCGAGTGGATAAAGCTAATAGTCAGGTTCACCCTTAAAAATTCTAAAATATTATAATTTATAAATAGAGGCATTGGGTCCAATGTCAATAGAAACTACAGTCTACAAGCTTTCAAACGATACATAATAGGTTAAAAATAAAATTCGGACAATACATTCGTGTCAGTTCATAGTTGATTACCTTATTTTGAAACACAAAAACTGTTTCATCAATTTCAATCAAAAAACTGATTTTGCTCGGATAAAAATAAAACACAAAATATATATTTTTTTGAAACTCTGTGTGTCTAGTTTCAAACAAAATAAACGGTGCGTAATTTCGATACTCGTACTAAATGTTATCATCGTTTTACCAAAGTGTGCCAGTGTAGTCGACACAGACGCGACTCTGCTGCAGCTTGATCACAGATTTTTGTAGAATTATGTACGTTGAATTACGTTTCGAAATTTTAACCCAACACAGTAGATACATAAATCAACACTCAGTAAAATTTTCAGAAATTTTGGAGTTTTAGAACCACCCTAACAAAATTTCCTAAAATCAGATTATTGCAATGTTCTATTTTTTTTCAGATTCTGTTCTTTGCAAAATAACTTTGTTTTGGCATTCGTTTCTACAACCTAACTGTCCAAATCATCCCAAAATCTATACAAAATATGCCCGACTCGATCACACATAAAAAACAACATATATATCATCGAATTAAACATGATTTCCGCAATATCTCAATGTAAATCAACATGAAATCCTACCTCAAACGATAAAATACCTAGAAACGGTGAAGTAGTCGAAAGACCCACGAATACTCCGTGTCTAAATGCTGTTCTCGGACTCTATGTGAAGCTCTCGATGTCCTCTACAACTATCTAGTTGATCGCGCCATACAAATCCTTCGTCTAGGCACCGGTTCTCCCTCCTCAAACTTTTAGGGTTAAGGATCTCTTAATAAAAAAGCTGCGTATTTTTAATATAAACTGATTTTAGGATTTCCTAATCCTTATATAATTAAAATTTGGTTAATTACACCCCTTCAAGTCCCTAACACCCCCTCATCACGCCCAACGTTCTAAACTATTAAAATAAGACCACAATCAGATATTAAACTCAAAATCATGAACTCTCGACTAACTAAAATAATTTAAAAAAGGGGGTCGAATCTCGGGTCCTCACAAACTTCCCCCCTTAGGAAATTTCATCCTCGAAATTTGTTCTCCAAGCTAAGAATGACTCTCAATATACATCTTTATGGTCTCTCACAAACGAAAACGCCATCCACTCTCCACATCTCAAAGTACCAACTCTATCATCTCACACTACCAAGTCAAAAGTTAAGCTACGATCGTCCATCCTAACCTCACGCTACCTATAACACTAGAAAATGTCATCTCATTATCAATAGGTGTCACTATTTTTTTTGGCACAATCTGAAAACTCTAATTCTAGATCTCAAACAAATGCAAACTAATATCCCAAATTAGTACAACACAACTGTTTCAAGATGTTAGTACATATGCAATACTACAAAATATACCTCGGCCTCCTAACAACTCCAGTACAACAAATAAGTTCAGTCTCGCTTATTTCCAAATGACCTTTTCCACCCTATGGCGACATTACGAAACTTAGGCCAATAGAATCATTTTCCCATGCAAAACTTATTTCCCAGTATCCAAAATCCTCACTAGTCACTCGTCACATGAATATCATCTTTCCTACCCTTTCTCATACATCTTTACTAATATTATTGTCTCTTGTCTTGACAACTCTTTGTACCACCCAATTACACAACTAGAGAAGAATGGTAACCCACAAGTCTCAAAGTATATTCTTGCAATATGTCTCCAAAATAAGAACTCTACCCACAACTCTCAAAACCCAATTAGTCCGGAGAACCCATCCATAAGCACATCGCAGTATGTCGCGTAACCCACATCTCATTCAAGTATCACCAAAACTGGTGCCAAGGTCAACCTCTTCCTAACTCTTGGAATAATGGCTCATGCGTTTCATCCCATACAGCCCGTGAACTCTACAATAGGATCCCCCGATGTGGGCAGCCCGCGGTGCAAAACCGTCAAAATTATGCATGAGTCACATGAGAGCATGATAGTATTGTGAATGTTTAGTTGATGGTTTATATTGTCGTTATGTATATTATATTGTTGATGCGAGCATACTTTACTCAATATGTTGACTTTTTCAATATGACTTCCTACTCGAGTTCTGACTTATATTTTTTCTGTAAACTAACAATTTACAAGTGATGATATGGAACCAAAGACTTAATATTTACTTATTGAAGATGATTCAGCATGCTTAGTTGGATTTTCTGTTTTAGAGATATTTTCATGTTTAGCAGTTCAGTTAGAAGTATTCACGCTTTATAATTATTCATTTGTTTAGATATTGTGGGCCTATTTTTGGTTAGTTCAAATTCAATTTAGACATGATGAATTATTTGTTATTTGATAATTGGATATCATTTATTGGGATTTAATTCAATTTATTGATTATAGTTATGTTAAGTTTTGGTTTGAGTTATTCCATTGCTTATTTCATACTCTAGAAGTTTGGGTTGTGACATGCAGAACTTAAGTGGCTTCTGTAGCTCTAACTTGCCGTAAACCCTATGCAGAAGGCTACATGATTGTAACCCTTGAAGCATCCCTATTGGTTGAGTCTTGTGACAAGACAATCAGTGACTTCTACCAACTCAGCATGTCGTATATGTCATCCACGTATAACTAACTCCATTTTTGTACTGACTTGAGTAAACTCGAGCTCCCTTGCACTGAAATAGTTGAACGACTCAAAGCAACACAAGCCAACAACAATGTTACCACATACAACAACACAAGCCAACAACAATGTTACCACATACCACTAGAAAACATGAAAACAAAACAATACAGGTTTTCCAACCCAATAAACAGTTGATCATGCCACCTTAGCATTCGGTTTATGTCTTCAACTGGTAACAACTTACAACCAATATGGTGTACTAAAGTAACATCAGAAATAGACTTAGACTTGCCTCATTTCCAAGTTTAGCTGTTTTCTTGATCTCTGCAACTAATTTCTTCTCCTGAAATCCCAGCACATACACATGAAGATCACCAAGAAAATTCAATTCGTAGTTAGCTTGCTCATAGTAACATACCTCCATCTGTAACGAAGCAATCTCTCGCTCAATGCCTGCAATAGAGTAAAAGAACATAATATAAGTGATATTCCCACTAGCACGTAGATTTTTTCTTCTTTATGTTTGCCAAAAATCACAGTTTAAAGACCGCTATGTTGAATGCTGCAAGTGGAATCATATGATATTCAGAAATATTCTTGTAATCATATAATAAGCGCTTCATGACAATAGCACAACAATGTAGGCAGCAATTAATGCAAACCATAACCAAAACGTGAGCACCTCCTTTTTAATTGGAATACATTATAGCCTAGTCAGTTATTGGCAGTACCTAACCATTCTGGTAGGACAAATAGTGGAAAAAGTCACAAGCATCCAACAAAACTAATTTGGAAGCCAATCAATCGGATGTGGGCTCGCATATAGTCTTTTACTCCACAGTAAAAGTTGAGAATGTACCTCCACAAAACACCATTTGACGAAAATTAGTATGCTTAGTGGCCAGCATTTAGAACCCGAGCCAACATGAGCCAATATTATACATTTTTAACTCAGTAAATTTAATGGTCAGAAATGTATGTGTTAGAAATATTAGCTGAAAAATAAGGTTTCAGAACAGTAACTGCAGTCATAATCTCAACAATCTTCCTTATTTACATAATATATCATTGGCAGAAATTCCATTAGTAACACCATTCTCTGCCAAGCCTAAGGAAATTCTCCCTGCTCAACGGAACTGGCAGTTTCCACACATTCAAATGAAGCTCTTAATTTGCTTCTATGTTATTTTCTATAAAGGCCCTAGTTGTGCTGAACTCTGCCACTTTTTACCTTGGCACTCAATCATCAAAAACAATGGTGGCAGAGTGGTGGTGCTTTCATTGTGGTTATTCTTTCAACTTCGATGTTATGAGGTGAAATGTTTTGCCTTGGTTGCGTTGCTCATTAATTTAATTACCGTTGAACAGCTTCAGCCTTGAGCTGCGGCCCAGCTCGCTTTTGGAAACCTAAATATACCAGATGACAAGGCAGCAACCCTAGTTCTTGGAAATACAGCCCTTGAGACCTGGCTTTGCAAACCTGAATATGTACCATGACTAGGTCTAAGCGTGACGATAGGATTTGACCAAGTAGCAGCCTGAGTTCTAGAACATTGCACCCCTTGAGGGCAAGGCCAAACCTTCCGATGGTGGTGGTGCTGTTTTAATAAGGTTGAAGACCAGTATAACCATGTGTTACCAAGCATTTCACTTATTGGTGAGTCGGCTCCTTTTTGACTTGCTTGCGCCACTTACCAACTCGTTATACATTCCTATTAAGGTTTGTGTTAATATTTTGACTTTTAGGCTAGAATTTTGTCTTACTCTTGGTTCTGTATGCTGCAGCTGTGATAAATAGCACGTAGATGTGATCCACCATGCATGGTTTCAGAGTGCTAGTAGCCATGGTGGAAGGTTAGGTGCACTTGAGTTTTGCTTTGGCAGAACTGGGACGTGCAATTGTCATGTTGATGACATGGCTGAATATGACCTTCACCCTTTGCTCGACTCACCACTGCCAACTTGAGAAGCAAAGGTCTAACAGTTCGGTATCGAGGATTTGTAGAATGGGAAAAGGAAACATGATTGTCCTGGGTGTATTGTTTTTAGGGCTCAGTGAATCTACCATTAATGATATGGATACCATTGCATGTGTCTCGCAGTTACCTTGCTCAGCCTCTCACGTGTACTTTTGTCAAGGTGTTCCTAGGTTTGGGCAATATCTTTAAGTACTATAGCCAGGTTTGTTTCCTTGAGGAGTATTTACGTGCGACTATGAGTATCTTCTTGGCCTGTGATGTTGCCTATTCTATTAGGTTTCATGAGACTGGTTTTCTTGAGTAGTACTAACTCCTATGTGATTGATTGAGGAATAGAGCGGTGAACTTTGGATTGTGTATTGAGTTTCATTGTAGATATCTTGCCTTTTTTGTCGGAAATAAAACTTTTAAGAACAAAAAAACACTCAATCTGGTCCTGATTCTGGTTCAATTTTTCAAGATGAAACTCATTACCTAATGTTTGGCAACAGGAGGAAACTCAATGCCGCAAGATTAAAGGCATCAGCATTCCTGAATAATTTATACGTACAAGTAACCTCAGCAAAAGGTACAAGAGCTTCTTAGGCTCTCTTGTCTCATGTAGTTTCAACTCCTTCAAGCTCATATCTGCCCAAAACCTTGCCTATTTGGGCAACAAAAAGCCACAGACCCTTATCTAAACAAACCATAAACATGAGATAGAGTCGCACTATGGATTGAGCTTTGCATAAAAGATGTATATCTAAGATCAGACCATTTATTCAAATTCCCAGCCCTACTAATTGTCGAGGTAAATTGAACACCCAGACAGCCCAAAGCCAACCTAGTGAAAGTGAAAAATGAAGAATAAATGATTTTCATATTCAAAGAAGGGGTAGAAGGCTGGAAAACTGAAGATTAGGGATACTGAGTTTTCTATATGCATCTAATTATTGGTATAGTTATCATCTTGTCAAATTTTAACTATAAATCGATCAATCTAAAATATTCATTTTGTTCTTCCTTGTAGAAGGCGGATTTGTGAATGAATTGCTTACGTGCACAAAAGGGAATTTAGCATAGATAAGGAAGCTATTATGTGACTATCTGAAATATAAAAACTCATTGGGCCAATAGTAATATTTAAGTAGTGCGTATGTTATTTGTCAATTAAATTTGGGTTCTATTGAAATAGTTGGTCACCGAATGACTACCCTGACCAAAATTTCTAGAGCAGTACTAGATAGCGGAATGACAGAAAAAAAATAGGAGACACGGGTGGTAAAAAGCTTCATGCCATTGTTCAGCTAAACGTACCAAGAGCTATATGTTTTCTTTTGATGAAACTTAACCAGAAAGAAAAAAGGAGCTGCTGAAAAGGAGGAGAAAACAACAGTAGCGGAAATCTATCAATGCAAGGAATAGAGATGAGAGTGAGAGGTAAGGGACTGTAATAGAGAGATGAGGGAGTCGAGGAGGAGTGAAAGAGGATGCAGAGATTCTGACATAACAGTGACACAACAGAGAGAGAGAGAGAGACGAAGGGATTGGACGGATGGCCATTGTTGTGGCTTATCATTTGAAGCCGTGATTAGGCTTTCAAAGTGGGGGAAGCTACATTATTCCGGAGCATGAAGGGGAAAAGTAATCTGAATTTTTCTCCAAAGTCAAATTGGAAATGAACATCAGTTTAAGATCGGACACAAATTAGTACTCAAATCCACGCCCTTGGCAAGACCATAGACAATAGATAGATTTATTCTAAAGGCCCGTGTGATCAATTAACACTACTATGTTGGGATGGGAGGAAAAGAGATGGGTAGACGTACAACCACTACATGATTCACTGTCGGCTATACTAGATCCTTTTGAGATGGTCCTCATCTTGCTGCCCTATGTACTGATTCGACATATATGATATTAATAATTTTTCCAGCGGCAGTAGGATTTCACAATTTTGGAAGCACAATAAGCTGAAACTTATAGCTTCAGGATGTTTTTCACTCTTCCGCCTCTCTACTACACCTCAATTAAATTTTATTTTCCACAATTCTTGCTGCTATGCAGAAGAATGCTTATGTGTTGGCATCTAGCAATAATGTTTACGTGGAATCAAACAGCTCACTAATCCAACCCACATATTTCATACAAGGGGCAAAAATCAACTGTACCTCTGGTGGCAACTGACATTTCTCTTTTGCTTGTACGGAGCGCATCTGTTAATTACAACACCAGCAATTGTCCCCAGTTTCAATCACATGAATTACATTTAGTGTTACATTAATCCATACTACAAAAACAATAAATTCTCAATTGAAAAAACTTCTACCATGAAAAGATGAAATCACTCCCAAAATTAGTGACACTGAAAACAAGTTTAGCAAACTAAGAACAAGAAACATTGTAAAGTTAAACTTGTTGAAGCAACTTTTCTAAAGAGAAAATACAGAAGGCTAATCCAAGGAAGTCTTCCGCAAACTTCAGATTCTAGTACAGTTTTAGGGGGTGCAATTTTGTTCACCCACTTATTTGGATTGGTAACATTAACCACTTTGCATGGACCCATATTCTGCAAAAAAATCATCTAAATCCCATCTTTGCAAGTATTTGGTCAAATAACACTTATTTTAATTTAGAATCTGAGACCGAGAATTGAATGCTTGGATAAGTACTTGAGCATATCCAATTGAGTTGATTTCCATTAGAAACAACTACAAAACTAAGCTCTACAAAGGAAAGATTTTGATAAGACACGTGCGGGCTCCATACATAGTGGGCAATATTCACCCAAAAAGTAGGTGGTTGAACAAAACTGTTCTAAATTTTAGAAGCGAAGCAGTGACCAAAATGGACCGAGATCATTTATTTCTTGCAGAAACTAATTTCCTCTCAGTTTTAAAACGGAAAACTTCTCATTCATTCAATTATACTAACCCATGCCAAAAAGAAGTTCTCTTTTTTATGTTGAAAAAACTTCTACCGACAACGAAGCAACGTACTCTCAAACTCGGGGAAACTGAGAAGAGAATACCAAATTTAAGAGCATGAAACCAATGTAGTAACCCAAAATGGGTAAACATAAAAAACTCTAGATGGGTACAAGTTGTTTGTAAAATTAGCAAATGTGTGCACCTTTGGGTGAGGTTTTCTTCTTGAAGATGTTCATTGCTGTCTTCTTCGGCTTTCCAAGCTGCGGAGAACACCCTATGTATCGGAATTGGAAACCCTAATCCCGAGATTACCGTCTCTATCTAAACCTTAAGTGGTCGGACTGCGGCAATGGCCTAGTGGAGCGTGCTGCTTGTCCACGTATCCAACGGTAAGTGCCCAAGGAGCCGTTACAGCTGCTTTATTTACTGAAACGCCCATCTATCTATCTATCTATAACAAAACAGCTCTTACTTTTCAACTTATTCCTCCACAAACTTTATCAAATTTTTAATGGTGTAAATTGAAAGATAAATTTGCATCAAGGGTTGAGATTCGTTTGCAGTATTTTTGTATCCCGTCCAAAAACGTCAAATCTGTCTCTCCGTTTGCAGCTTGCATTTGAAAGCCGGACTTGAGAGAGAGAGAGAGAGAGAGAGAAAAAAGGGGAAGAGAGGAGCATTTGAAACCCACCTTCACTTTCCACCTCTCTTCTCTCACCCAACCATTTACTCCGAAACCAATCTCACTCCACCTTTCCTCTCTCACTCCAAATCTGTAGATGTCTCCAAAGAAGACAAATCCATTTCAGAATCCCCTAATTCAGAAATACCCAACTCCGATTCTCCACCACCGGGGACAAGAGGCGACAACTAGAAGAGAAATTTACAGTATTAAATACTGGTCGAGTGCAGGTCATGCAGATATAGGTGCAACGAAGTGGCCGACGTTTGTTGCAGATCCGGTGCAATTTCCGATCGGTGTGCAGTTGTTATCTTCAAACATTAGATGGCTTTCTTTGGTTGGTGCGTTTGCTGCATGCAATTTATGTTACTTCGTTTTTCCCTTTTTTTCTATTTTTCGTCTCTCCTTCTCTTAGTTTTTCAGTGTACTAGACATCGGATGGATGGAGTTGAACAATAGGATGCCTAATTTCTGTCTTTTCTGGGTAAATACGTGGTCTCTATGAACCCTATCGAAAAGATCAAACCCCTAAAAAGGTAACATCTACTAATTGATTTTTTCATGTTTAATTCGATTAATCCACACTATCGTTCATGTTCTTTCGATTGAAGGCCTAGGTGGAAGAGGACTCTCACTAAATTGAACGGCAAGTTCGAACTCGAGTATCGTCGTGACATTTCGGGTCTCTGGAGGCAATCCTACTATGACGTTTCTTGATTTCCAATTTTTTCATTTGATAATTGTCTTATTATACTTCGACTGTTTTTGGGTTTCCTTCTGTTGTTACTTCTTTCCTAAACATAAATTCGAGTGAAACATCTTCCAAATCCTTAACAACCCATTTACTCATAAAAATCATCAAGGCTAGCTACTTTCTGGGTTTTTTCAACTTACCACTTGCCATTGGCTTTTACTTATAAAAAAATACTTAAATCTGGGCTGCCACTTGGAACTATTCAGATAAAGTTTTTGCTCATTTTTTGGGTTAAATAAGTAACAATTTTGAGTAAAAAACTACTGAATCAGTTGCTCGAACACAGAGACAAAACACATACCTCAAAGGCTACTGACTAAGGAAATGGAGGAATCACAATCACGACTTCATAAACAACAAAAATATCAATTCATAAACATCTTAAATATCAGTTCATCTCTAAATAAGGAAATGGAGAAATCAAAATCAAAGGCTATGGAGTTTTATAGCATGGCATCAAATATCAATTTATCAATCTTTTGTTCCTCACCTCATTTAATTGTTGTGTTTGAATTGATAGGGTGACTAAGAATATAAAAATCTTAATTATGGTTCGACTTTTTGAATTAATTTTCTCTTTGTTATGCATTTTTTATCTCAATGAGAGTTGTTCTTTTGAATTTGAACGTTTTTACGGGTTACACATTTCTTTCTCTTGCTATTTTTTGTTTGTGTTTCAAGCGATACTTGGGAATTGCAATGCAATGGCTAATATTTGAATGATAATATTTGTTGGCTAAGAAATTGTTGGGAAAAAATGATAAAGTTTTGAGAAATTTTTTGACAGGTGTGTAATTGGTGTTCGGCGGTTGGTTTGGAAGGCATAAAACTGGGCTAAGATATCATGATAATATCTATCTTTATTTACTGAAACGACCACCAGCTCTGTTTTTTTGAATTACACACGCATAAATAACTTTTTACAAATTTTAACGGCTCTTATTGAACAGGTATTTGATTCCATGGTTGAAATCACTTTTCTCAATCTGATTTCCCCCCTAAAAATGTCACTTCAAGGTCAGAGGTACTGCTTTTCAGTCTCCTACCATCCTACGCACGTACCGAGAGTTCGATATCACCTCTCTCTCTCTCTCTCTCTCTCCCTCTCTCTACTTGGTCGTCCATTTCCTCCATCCGCCTGTTTGATCGGTGAATATATTACCCATGTGGGAGAGATAGAGAGACCCTGGGGTCATGGAGAAGCTGTTGCTGGACCGCATATTTGGGGGAAACTCAATAGTGCAAGAGGGCGGAAGATTAGTAATCTGAAAATCAATCGATATCCGAAGGTGATTATTGATTACAGTTTTCCGGCGTAGTTGGGTCTGCCGGTTAGGCTTGAAGGGCAGAAGAGGGTGATTACAGTTTCCATTTACATTTACTTGGTAGCACAGCAATAGCAAGAGGTAAAATTTGGTTCCATCAAAGAAGTAAAATGAATTTCTATTCTGATTCTTGATTCTACTTTGACTCAGGTTTCCCTGTGTGAAAGCTTTAACAATCTCAAGGCCTTAATAATCTTCAAGTAAGTCCCTAATCTTTCGTTTTTTTTCTTTGAAATTTCGAAAACTTTCTAATGTAGATTTTTTGAAAACTTTCTCATGTTCACAGATACCCAGTTGTATTGTCCATTCCTTATTCTTCGACGATGTTCATAGTTTTTTCTCTTCTAATGGCTTTACCAATCATCCATTTCCTCCATTTGCCTGTTTGATCGGTGAATATATTACCCATGTGGGACAGAGAGACCTTGGAGTATGAAGAAGCAGTGGTCGGACCACACATTTTGGGGGAAATCAACAGTGCTGCACACAACGTGTTTGATTTAATGACTGGGGCTTTGTTCTTGTAGTAAATGGTTACCCCTTTTGTTCTTGTAGTTGTCGACTTTGGGCAATGGAGATTCGTTTATTTTGTTCATTGATGCATATTAAAGTCTTTAAAACCAAATTTCTGTGAGAACCAAAAATCAGCCTTTGGTTATCAGTCTTTTGATTCAGCGGGTTTTTTTTGAGAATGTTAACGAAATTTGAAAAATTCTGTCTAGAACTTGACTAAGGTGGATAGCGATTTTTTTTTTCTCTTTTAACTTTAATGCATGGCTTGAGGGGAAGAGATTTTAGTGTCATTTTTTACAAAGTTGGGAATTGTGATGGTTACAATTCTATTTTTTTTATATTTATTTTTGTTAGTTCATTTCCTTATGGCTGTTTTGTTTGCAAGAATAAGGAATTTGTTGCTCACCATGTTAGCATGTATTATGAGCTTTTCGATCGCTTCCTTTAATTTTTCAATTTAGCTGTAAACTTTGTACATTAACTTGGAAAGTAGACTTCCAAATCTGTTGTGGGAAGTCGTGATTTGTTGAGTGAGGTGCTATCATTGATTCTCTTTTGTTTTGGAGCATAACAAAAGAAGCATGCAAACTGACAATGGGTCTGGGTTATTTGGCTTATATAAGTCCGTAATTTTGGCATAATTTTTTATTTGCTTCTGTTTATTACATGGCTTCTGTTGATAAAAAAAAAGAAGTTGTTTTCTATTGTAGGGGGCATGAAATGAAGAGAAAGAAGTATGGGCGATTTTTGATAGAACTGCTAATGTGCACAGCGGTTCCAACCGTCGGTTCCTTGTAGCAGTTTTTGCTCTTTGAAAGAGGTAAAACTCTTCTCACACATATAGAAAAAGAGATGACTTTCGTTTAGCCCTATTGTTCCACTAATTTGCCACATGGATGAGCTCTATTATTTAGAAAAATTCAAGCTATGGGAAGAGAAAATTGTGATTGTGTAATCATCCTATTGTTTAGGGCTATCATTGTTGCATTGGTGAGGATGCTACTGGACACAAAGCCTGCTTTAGATATGATGTGTTGATATCGGGGCTTGGGGTTAATGTCTATACCGTGTTTGAATTTGCATTGTAATAAACACTCTCTTGAAATCAACTAGGTTGGCATTGTAGAACTACAAACTGACTTGGTTTTGTTTGTTTGGGTTTGTATTATGGATCTCCTCCAACCTAAATTTTTATTTTTATGATAGTCGCTAGGTTGGGAATTAAAATTGCGTGAGCTTTAGTTGGCGTTGTAGCTATCCGGACCGCTATGTTTTTATTTGTTCTTTCATTAGTATTCCCCCAACTTAAGTTTTTGTCAGTAGCTGTTGTCAAGATAGCTCCTTTAATGACAAATTATTTGCTTGTACTCTTCTAGGATCTTTATTTATATATTATTTGACAGCCAATGAGCCAGGTGATCACTTAGATACATATGTTTACTTATTATGAAAAGAAAGAATGATGGCCAAAGAAGAGGTATTTATATGTTTTGATTTAACACTTTAGTGAGAAGATTGACGGAGGTATGCATTTGCTTCATTAAGCCATGCTCAGTATTTTCTATCTTGACTGTGTGTTTCAGTTTTAGTCTAGAATTGATTGATCTTGGTGTCTATATTAAACTGTTAGTTTTCCTTCAAAAAAAAAAAACTAATGGACACACCATTTGGGTATCTCCCGCATTTCTGACACAGATATGGCGACTTACTCGGAGTTTATATGCTCACTAATTTGGTTTAGACATTAACTGTGATATACTATGAAGCACGGACATTTCTAGGATGTCGTTGTATTTGTATTGGACATGGGGACACTCAAAAGTACACATATGGTACACACGTATGGAGACCAGATACTAGCATTTTACGTATAATGCTTGAGGAAGGAATCACTTAAATTTGTAACAAGATCAACAAAAATAACATTTGGCATCGCACTAGATCACGAGCATTTGCTAGACTTGGCATCGCACTAGATCACGAGCATTTGCTAGACTATCTGTGGGATTATGGTCAATCTTTTACCCCGATTGAACTGTTCCCCGCGGATCCTCCTTCCTCTTACCTGTCTGCATGCAAAAATTCATTAGCGGTGTTTGGTCAGTCAATAAAAACTCAAATGCTAAAGTCAGATTTTAGAAGAGATGAGAGGAAAGTACATGAGATGCACTTTAGTTTAACATCTACTTTCTCAACTAAATATTTGTGACTTGGGTTTTACACATGAAGTTTGAAAGTGCAGCTAGGGTCTTACCATTTTCTTTATCTTATTTTACTGTGATTTGCATTATGGTTAATAAGTGTCCAGATAAATTGCATTTGTTTTGGAGATTACTAATAAGGCAGTAAGTTTGACTTATAAAAGACTAATTCTATGGAATCTATGGGTTTATTTTATATTATTGGGTAAAATGTAATATCTGATACATTTTAACTTCCATTTCTCCACGGAATAGATAGTGAAGTAGGAATAATAATCAAGAGTTGTAATCTAGAAAGAAGAGTTGAGAATGAGTATAGAAGAAGAATAGACAAATACACTTTGAGACAACCAAGAATAATTTTTTGCTCGAACCTGATAAAAGTTAAAATACCAAAAAAATTGAGGAGCATCCACTAGTTTATATAACGAAACAACTCAAGTTTTTTAAATTATCACCTCGCAAACTAACTGTTTCTAACAATTAACGATTGGGATTAAGTTTGGGTTTTGATCAATGGTCAGGATTGAGTTACCTCACTTTTCTTATCCCGCTTAAAAACATCACAATCTCACTCCTTCCAAGATGTCTCCCATTGGTAACCCCTCTCTCTCTCTGTCTGTACGAGATGTCGTTGGACTCCTGGGTTAGTGCCCAGATGGAGAGACTCCTCTCCACAGCCGGAGTTCGGCCGAGTTGCGGAGCAGACCTCCAGGTGACTCCTTTGAAACATTTTAAGCAGTTCTAGGGTTTCATGTCTGATGTTTCAGTTTCACATCTGAGCGCTATTTGAGTTTCTATTTGAATTTGTTTAAATCTGTTTGGCAACTATTTGAAGCCCTATTTGAGTTTTCTTGGATTCACTATTTCCACAGAGTCTGTTTAAGGTTTATTAATGTTTCAAATCCATTTTCTTGATCCTTCCGTATGGATTGTTCAGGACCCAACCCGGTTTGGCGCCCAGGCCAGGGGTGGATATGGGGGACTATGCGTTGGGCTTCAATTACTTCAATCAGGTGTGTCAATTTCCACACTTTGTTTCCTTGATAACTCCCTATTTGTAGGTTAATAAACTATTGGGAAAAAAGATGAAGTTTGGAAAAAAAAATTGATGGGTTTTAATAGGTGTTGGGTGGTTAGTTTTGCAACTCCTAAAAAAATGTGAGCATTTTATAATAAATTTTAGTGCAAAATTTAGATCTCAGGAGAAATGGCGTCTGTGAGAGGGAAGTCCATATATAGCGAGAGTCTAATCTGTTTGTTTGGCACCCATGTGATGACAGTGCATGCCTACGAATGGCAACTTGATGACAGTATAATGTAGAACCATCTACATGGGTACCACTACCAACTAATGTATCATAGCAACACAAATAGCATCAAGAAAGTTTTTTCATTGCAGTTTTTTGATGGGTTAAAGGTTTTTTGCATAGTTCTTATGATGGCGATGAATGGCATTTCATTAAATTCATTCAAGATTCAATCACATAACCTAAATTACGTACCCATTAAATTAACTGTTGTCAACTAAACTTTTAAGCAATTGAATTGAAAATTTGAGAAATAGCGATTTGAAGCACATAACTTTGTGAAGCTTTTTTTTAAAGTCCTTGGTCATCCTTAGCTCAATCAGACCCGCATTCCATCAGGTGAGTATTTTCCTCATTCTTCCAACAATGCACATTATCCTCAGTTTGAGAAGCGAACAAATCAAAGAAAGCAAAAGTTGAAGGCCGAAGGTAGATTCTGTAAAATGGGTTCATAGCAGTCTTTTAGAGTTCATAGCATTGGTTCAGAGTTCTTTCATTGTAATTTTTTGACGAGTTAAAGGTTTTTTGCATAGTTAAAGGTTCGAAGCACATAATTATGTGAAGTTTTTTTTGAAGTCCTTGGTCATCCCTAGCTTGATCAAGCCCGCATTCCATCAAGTATGTATTTTTCTCAATCTTCCAACTATGTACATTATTCCTCTTTTCATTAAGTTAAATTCACAAGAGATAGGAATAGAAATCTTTAGCTTCATTTAATTCACTGGAACCACGATAAACAATTAGAGATTTGGACGAGTCGCCAGAATCTTTAGCCTTGTGGGAGATCCCGAATCGTTTAGCGATTTAGCTATGGAAAGTTACAAGTCACGGAGTCGTGGTGAGCAATGTGTGTTGGTTCAATATAGATTTTTACAACATTTTTTAATTTTATGCTATATTGTTGTTGATGCCTAATCTAATGATCTATTTGTCGCTTGGAACTTTCAAGGGCTCCTATGATTATTTCAAGTAATTGGATGAAAATGAGTACTTTTGCACGAGAACAAAGGGATGAAAATGATTGACTCGAAAAGTGCTTTGGAGGTAAAAGAAACATACCCTTTTATTCCAGCACATGTACTGCAACAGCAAACAAAGAAGGGAAGACACCTTACAACACTTTTTTCATATAGTGCTTACATTCCCAATTTATTATGTCACTCTCTTTGCTTAAGAATCAAGCAGATTTGTGATGTTTCTATTTAGTGAAGCTAACTACTCAAACTCTTATCTTGTGTGGGTTTGAGCTTCAAAAATTCCTTTCTTGGTTACGCTTTCGCTGCCATTTCACTTTGAATGCCTTCCGTTGGATTAGCAACTCTAGCTATTTACGTGAGATTCGAATTATCTTTAGTTTTTCATTTGGAAGACAACAATATGTGTGCTTTACATCACAAGTGTTGTTCGTTTGATCGGCTACGTTGCATTATTTGTGCATTGATTTTAGATATGTCAATTTTGAATTTTTTTATAATACTGAAAAAAGTGCTCATTTTGCTGTAGTGTTTACATTCCCGATTGTCTGGTTGAGAGGAAAGGAGAAGAGATTATCGAGGAGCGACACGTCCGGATCTATCATTGGTTATTGTGGTTCCAGTTAATTAAATGAGGTTAGAGGTTTCTATTCATATCTCTTGTGAATTTAACTTGATGAATTATTAACACTACTTGCGGTCTCAGAATAATTATCGACACCTCTCGCGGTCTCAACTAATTATTGACACCACCCGTAGTCTTAAAAATTACTGACTCTCTTGCGGTTTCAGAATAATTATTGACATCTCTCGCGGTATTAAAAAAATATTAACACCACTTGCGGTCTCAAAATAAATATTGACACCCTTTCCGGCCTCAACTAATTATTGACACCGCTTGCGGTCTTAAAAAAAATTAACACCACTTGCGGTCTCAAAATAATTATTGACACCCCTTGTGGTCTCAACTAATTATCGATACCGCTTGCGGTATTAAAAAATATTAATACCACTTGCGGTCTTAAAATAATTATTTACACCCCTTGTGGTCTCAACTAATTATCGACATCGCTCGCGGTATTAAAAAATATTAATACCACTTGTGGTCTCAAAATAATTATTGACACCTCCGCGGTCTCAACTAATTATTAACACCGTTTGCGGTCTTAAAAAATATTAACACCACTTGCGGTCTGAAAATAATTATTGACACCGCTTGCGGTCTTAAAAAATATTAGCACTACTTGTTGTTTCAAAATAATTATTGACATCACTCGCGATCTCAACTAATTATTAACACCGCTTGCGGTCTTAAAAAAAATATTAACCCCACTTGCAGTCTCAAAATAATTATTGACACTCTTCGCGGTCTCAACTAAATGTCGACACTGCTTGTGGTCTTAAAAAAATATTGATGCCTTTGCGGTCTCAACAAAATATTGACACCCCCCATGGTCTCAAAGAATATTGATGCTCATTGTGGCCTCACAAAATTTATAAACGTTCATTACACCCCTAGTGGTCATATGATGGACGATTTATAAATAAAAATATAAAAACAAATGGATCCATAAAAACCTCTCGTGGTCTCAACTAATTATCAACGCCGCTTATGGTCTTAAAAAAATATTGACGCCCTTGCGGTCTCAACAAAATATTGACACCTCTCGTGGTCTCAAAGAATATTGATGCACCTTGTGGTCTCACAAAATTTATAAATGTTATATGATGGACGATTTATAAATAAAAATATAAAAACAAATGGATCTATAAAAATAAAAGTATGTAAATAACAAATAAAAAAACAAATGGACAGCCCACTCGGCTTTCCACAATGCCCCTTGTGGCTTAAAAGAAAAATACCTTTTGTGGGTTGTAAAGTTTGCCCTTCGCAGGCTTCAAAATTGTGTCCCTAGTGGCCCCCCAAAAAATTAGCCCAAGTTGGCTATTTAAAGGTTTTAAGCATATTTGTAATTAATTTGCTTAAAAGATTGGACATATATCAACATGTATGGCCATAAGCCACTTGAGAAACAAGTCAAAGTTTGTCTTAAAAAAAAACATAAATTTAAATATCAAATATTAAAATAAAAAATAAAAAATATCGGAACTACGTATCGACTTGATTCCGATTTAAATCGAATATATAGGCAACCCATTTATATGGATTCAAACCCATTTATATGAGTTCAGTCACAATTTTAAATTGGTGAACCTTAATTGTTCACCCAAGCATTAAAATATTAAACAAATATTGATACTACGATTTGACTTAATTCCAGTCCAGATTCATTCTCAACTCAGATACGTAGGCAACCCACTATATGGGTTTCGTCACAATTAGCGTACATTATTTGAATGTGAGTGACATATGATTGACTAAAGATTGGGTGTCAGCCTAGTTGAGATGCTTTCTTTTTAGCAGTGATGCTATTTTCTCATAATCTTTTGTGTATTCTAAATATTCACTAAAAATTAGATGTTCAATATGAACTATGCTAAAATAAATAAATTTCATGTTATTTATTTATTTAACTCTTAAAATTATTATAATTGGAATCAAATGGTTTTCTTTTACTAAAAGATGTAATTAAGAAATGTGTTATATTTTCGTCACAATTAACGTATATTATTTGAATGTGGGTGGCATATGATTGACTAAAGATTAGGTGTCAATCTAGTTGAGATACTTTCTTTTTAGCAGTGATGCCGTTTTCTCATAATCTTTTGTGTATTCTAAATATTCACTAAAAATTAGATGTTCAATATGAACTATGCTAAAATAAATAAATTTCATATTATTTATTTAGCTCTTAAAATTATTATAATTGGAATCAAAGGGTTTTTTTTATTAAAAGATGTAATTAAGAAATATGTTATATTTTGAATGGGTCTGACATACATAATAAAAACTTACTATTTATGTAAGTGAGATTATGCTAAGCAAAAATCAAAATTTTGTCTAACACCAGGTTTAGTTCTCTGTAAACTCTAATGGACCTAGTTTGTTAGGGCTCATTAGGTTAACCCTAATTCTATTGTTTAGTTATAAATAAACACCCAAACACTTAATACAGGTTTGGTTTTTTTCCTCTAACATGGTATCAAAGCCGTGTTAAACGAAAAAACCTGACGTTGTTCTCTCTGGCGCCTGTACCGTTGCCGCCACCCTCCGGCGCCACCGCTGCCGTTTTCGGTGCCGTTGTTGTTGCCGCTCTTCTCCAGCGCCGCCTTCATGCCGCTGCGCCTCTCGACATCTCCAGTGCCGCCGTCGCCCCTCTCTGGCGACCACCGTTAGCACCTACTGCTACTGGTTTGGTTGGTTCACCACTGATATTGCTTCTGATCTACTCCTTTACCGCTGCTGCTACTGATCCACCGCTCTGCCATTCACTGTTGCCATTTGCCTCTGCTACTGTTGTCCCTTTTGTCTTGCTGCTTGGTATTATGGCTGCTTCATTTGTATTGCTTCATGATTGTTGTTCTGTTCTAGTTGCCTTGATGTACTAATCTAGTGATCGATTTTTCGTTAGGCGGCTATAGTTGTCACGTGCGGGATCTGCTTTCTTCTATTTTCTCTATTAGTCATGTAATATTTTGAAATCGTCTTTTATGAATGTGTAAGAACTCAGGACATCTTGGTACATGACTAATGGGATTTTGGGTATTTGGTGAGACTATGTGGTTTTGCTATAATTAAATGTATTTATAATAGGTTAAAAATTGAGGGCGTGACAACTTAGTATCAGGGTTTAGGTTAGAAAAACTGGAGACCGTGGGGAGGCTTTTAGCCTCACTGGGTTCAAAATTCGTTGTATTTAGACATGAATTGGGTGCTTGTATGGTTGACATGCATTGGCATTATATATCACATGAATAGACTTATATGTAATTGTTGACCTTTGTTAGGAATTTCTGTTGGACATTGGCCTTGTGATGGCAATAGTTGTTTGATTTTGATTATGTTATCTTATTTACTGTAGCGTTATGCCTCTGAGATCTGGGGTGAGATTGGGTGGACCTTGAGATCGAGGTCGAGGCCGTTACGCGAGAGGCCTTTAGAGGATGTTGTGAGTCAATAGAGAGAGATCCCTACGAGTGGAAGAAGTTAGCGAGGAAGTGGAACAGAACGTTGAACTACTGGTTGTTCTGGGTGCGTTCATAAGAGAGTTTGTGGCGGCGCTAGCCGAGGCCAATTTACTGAATCAGGCTCCAAGAGCCCCTATTGGTGATCGGACACTAGATGCGATGAGGGAGTTTCGCCGCTTTAATCCCCCTCAGTTTAGTGGAGAAGGTAGCGACTTTCTTGCGGCCAATCACTGGCTCTCCGAGATTTGTAAATTATTCACAACATTGAGGATGATCTATGCCTCGACATTGTGGCTTGCCAAATGATTGGGGAAGCAGATAAATGGTGGAAGTCAATCTTTGAAACGAGGAAGGATGGACGAAAGGCCGCTAGACAAGTGGCTAGAATTGATGAACCAGATGTGGAAGACATTACTTGGGCTGAATTTGAGACTCTTTTTGAGAGCCGATATTTTCCCGAATCCTATCGTGAACAGCTACGAGTACAGTTTGAGAGGTTGGAGCAAGGGAACATGACGGTGTCGGAGTATGCCGCGAACTTTCAGACCTTATCTCGCTATGCACCAGAGTTGGTAACTTCGGAAGATCGCAAGTGCCGACGTTTTGAGAGGGGTCTTCACTCCTCTGTGAAGAGG
>JABCMJ010011185.1:4550-20758 GCA_014822125.1 Arbutus unedo | reverse complement strand
CAAGCTATCCTATTCGATATTGTTGCTAGCACGCATCGTATGAACCCCAATTAGTATTTGTTCAAAATGTTAGCACTATCAAGAAAGAGCGGCAGGTGACAATTTTTGCTTTCATCATTGGACTTGGGTACAATAATAGAGTATCGGAGGCAGCAAATAACATTTTCTTTGCCAAATAAAGAACACAATTACCAGGCCAATCTGCTTTAAGAACAAATCTAAAGTGAAGTTTAAAAACACAAAACAATGGATTTTTTTGCAATAAAATCTCAATGACTTCCCCCTCCAATAAGTTTCAGGTTCTTCTCAGTCATGCTCACTTATGGCAGTCAGGTTCTCTTCAATTTCATATCAGTGGACAACCCTCTGAAGGCAGGGTTCTCCTTGTGCACAACTCCGACTTGTTAAAAACATATGCTTTTTCGCGCTGTTGACGCTGATTTCACCGTAGGATGTTTTAGAGTTCGTCTTGATTCCGGGAATTTAAATGAAGTTGAGAGACTAAGGGAGGTTTGGAACTCTTGGGGGCTTGTTGGTTCACATGCTTTCTTTTATTTGATCGGAAACAAGAGACAGAGATAGAAAGTGCATTAAGCCTACGCTAGGCGATTGGACGAGACTATTATTAGGACTCCTCTATTTCTTGCGAAACTCATCATTCAGCCTTATCTAGGGCATGTTCAACATGGGTGGCCAGAACTCGGTTTGAATATCCTTTTCCGAACTTTTTGGTTTATTTTTTAGGGATTTGGGGGGAAATTTGTGTACATGAATATTCAGAGGCAAGTCCGGAGACAAGATCCAAGTGTAACACATTAGTTACTCGACTAAGAAATGATGGTACTGAAGCCTTTCACATTAGATGATCATTTTGGTCTTGAGATAGCATGAAGTCTTTCCCGGCAAGGTGATGGCTTACCGTTTAACTAGCCGAGGTGAAACTTTCCCCTAGCCAAAAAAGGAGATTTTCACATGGTGAACGTATTCACGGATAAATCCTTTTGCTTGCAAATTTGTAAGAAAAGTCAAGAGACAAGATCCAAGTGTACCACATGAGTTACTAGACTAAGAAATGATGGTACTGAAGCCTTTCAGATTAGATGATTTTGGTCTCGAGAAAACCTGAAGTGAAACTTCCCGCTAGCTAAAACAAGAGGAATGTGATAATTTTCAAATGGTAAACCTATTCACAGATAAATCATTTGGCTTGTGAACATGTCCGTATATATAAATGAATTTTATGGTACAGAACATGCGAGAGGGAAGGTCTTTAAGGCTTTATAAATTTATAAATATGACCTAACAAAGTCCATGATATATATGTGACCTAAAAAAATGGTGGATCTTTTGTACCTCAATCTCAAACGCATTGAAGTCCTCCTGAAGAACTGATTGCAGGGCATATATTGCAGTCTGCGAAAGGTAAGATGGCGACATTCATGATTCGGTTCGGGTTAAAATCAAACCAAATTATGAGAAAAAATACATTTGCAATTCACGTAAAAGTTTGCACAACTTAAGAACCATGGGGCCTTGTTCCTTGTGTACCACGACTTAAGAACCATGGGGTGTAGTTTGCATCATACTTCATTACGTATAAGTTAAGGAAGGGTTTTTATTTAATTTTGAATATTAGTACAGATATGGAATACTTTAGTAGTAATGGTGCATTCATAACTGTTAATTTCTGAATTTTAGTTCTACAACTGTTTTGTTTCGTTTTCTTTTGTTATTACCTGAATGATTTGGGTCAACTTGCATGATGTTTTTTAGTTGTTGATTTTAGAGTTTTCAAAAATCAAAGTAGACATGCATTTACAAATAGGTGAACATAAGTATTCACTTACAAATAGGTGAACATGCAGTTCGATTTAATCTAAAGTATAATTTATTAGACTAAAATCGAAATTGATCCGAATTTTACTTTTCTCTCAAAATTCAAAATCAAACAGAATTGATAAAAAACATAACCTGGCCAATTTGTTATTTTAGATGTTTCAGTTCATTTATTTTTTTTGATTTTGATTTTACTCCTAGTCGAACTCATAAATATTTTTCAAAAAATTTGCATAATCAAAACCAAAAAAGCCCATATATGGGATTTACCATATGTAGCTTTATTTTGAGGTTTATTTTATACCTAAATGAGAAATAAATTAATTAATTTTTATTAATATAGTAATGGATGGGTTTAGAGAGAGAGAGAGAGAGAGAGAGAGAGAGAGAGAGAGAGAGGAGATGGGTTTCGGGGTTGAGGCCAAGGCAGCAATGTTTGGCGTCCTTGGAGGAACCAAAGGAGGAAGAAAGGAAGAATAGAAGGAACAGAAAAATTGGCAAGCGTGAGAAACAATTGGGCAATGGGTGAGTGTCCTATGAGAGGTGTTTGGAAGCTTAATTTGTAGAAGGGATTTTCATTTGAAGGGTATTTCAGGAATTCCAAATTAATTACTTAATGACATCATCAAAATCTTTGAAATAGTTAATGGGAGTTAACAGAAGGGGAAAAGAGTGAATTATTTTGTAAAGTAAGGGAGGTCTTTGTATTTTGTAAAACATCAGGGGAGGTTATTGAAATTGTAAGTAACCTCAGGGGAGGTCAGTGCATTTTACTCTAGTTTTTTTTATGCTTTCAACGGGTTGAGATTGAGTAAAGATTTTTTTCCTAAAACAAAAATGTCAGGATTTGTTTCCCAACTTTTTCAGTTCCCGCTCAAAATCTTCACTTTCACGCTTTTCTCTCTCTGACAGACAGAGAGAGAGAGAGAGAGAGAGAAAGAGAGGCGAGAAAATAACACGGTGAGTGTGTGTGTGTGTGTGTTTAGATCTGAATATTTTGGTCCTCTTTGTTAATCTGGTAAGGACTTGGGATGGATTTGGGTAGACGTTGTTTGTTTTGCAGAAAAGGATGGGATGGGGCGTATTAGTAATACCACGGTGAACCAGCTATTAGCAAGCCGTTTGAACATCGCTTGTGGAGAGTTACCTTGTTGCCTTTCGACATCGCCAAGAAATCACTGCAGATCTCACCTTCGCCATTGCTGACATCGGTTCTGTGCACGATTCAAGGTAAGTGTTCGATTTGCGCCTTCTGTTACTGCGCTTTTCTTCCTTTGGTTCTGCTATTTGGTCCTTCCCTCACCGCGATTTGTTCCTTCTTAAAACAAATCGAACTGTCTTCATGTACTGCGGTTAGTTTATCTGCATCTTTCGTTGTGTAGTTTCCGATACCAATATCTGGAATTTTTACGCATTGATTGTCATTACGAAAACGATTCGAAGGTTTTACGAATGGGGACTTTCGGGGTAAAATTGCGTTAGAATTCAATTTATGAGAATTTCAACTGGTGACCTTCGATTTGTTCGAACATCCTGCTGTGTATGTATTTAATTGTTGCCTAATTGGTCCGCAATATATGAGAAAATCATTTTGAAATGATATAAGCGTTTGAGCTTACTGCATTTGGCTTTGAAGGATTGATCGTCAGTTTCCCCTATTCTTCTCCTGTTCCCAAATCTGTGTGTAGTTATGATGAACAACTTATTGAGTTGCAGAAAGACCAGTTTAACACAGGTTTCTATTACTCCAAAACATAGATTCTCTTTCTATTTTTGGTTTCGCTAGTCTTGCAACAATAGTTATTGGTTCACAGCCTATGATGTTTCATTGGATGATGATTTGGTCCAGCTGGTGCTTAAATCAACTATAACATATTCAAATTAACTATTTGCTATAGCTAACTCCTGTGCATATCTTCCTGATGAGACTGGCTAATGTCTAATAAGATTTACAAATAAGATTTGGTACCTCGTCTTCCTGTGCATATTTCATCAACATCAATCCCAATGAGCACTCTCTCTTTTGTTTATAGAAGAAATGCTAAATTTATCAGATACCCCTTTTGCTCGGTAAATTGTTTTCTCTTATTTGATTTCATGACTATCTTTCATCTTCTTGTGGTTTTGTAGTTCCTTAATACCTTATTAATTGTCTTTTTCCACTCGCTTTGTTTCGATGAAGTTCAAGCGTTCGTAGACTTGCCTCTTTAATTCCACACCCATAGTATAACAAGTTAGTCTACAGGTTGGTTCTGTAGTATTCGAGCAACACAAACAATTGGCTGGTTTAAATCTACTGCTTGGTCTACCTAATGAACAACATTTTCACTTATTGCCTACATACACGGAAAAAATAGAATAGATTGTGTTCTGGGTGACGTGTGCGTCTGTGGATTTGGTATAGTAGCCCTACTTCCTGTCTTGTGAGGTTGTTCTAAATTAATAATGTGCCAAATATTCTCCCTTGTACCCATTGTAGTGTCTTGTTATAAACTCTCATTTGGATTGGAGTCGATCCTTTGAGCATCTTATATTAATATCATCTCTATGGGTTAGAACAGAGTAATGAGCACAACGAACTATAGGCATGGCTGAAGTTCTCTTTTGACTAAAAGCATGATGCTTTAAATATTTTTCCTTCAGTCATACTTCACTTAATTTCTAATTCGGTAATGTGATGGTTTAATCTATCAATAAAATCTCTTGGCATTCGATTTTGTTGGATTTGATAACCTTTATTTACCTTGTCCAGAGGGCTTACTTTTATATTTCATTAAAGATGCTTTTGTCTTGCTTTTGTATCTTTCCTTCTATTTGCAAAATTCATCTTCACATTGAAAAGTTAGTGAAGGAAATTTTGGAACTCTTTAGCTTAGAACCAAGATTGTTGTTCTGTGGTACTTTTTTCTGATAGAATTTAATGGAGTCATATTCACTTGCAGGAACTTGGTAATGAAAAAATTGAGATCAGCACCATAAACATGTATTAAATGGTCTTGAATTATTGTTTACAACATTGGTCAGGATGTTAGATGTTAAATTTTCTCATCTGGTTTAATTTTCTATTGCGAGATTGCATTGATTTCCTATTTTTTATTTTGAACATGCTCGTTCATTATTTTGCACGCTTTCATCTTTAGTAGTTTAGTTAACTGATGAGCTGGAGAAAGTAGATGAGAAGCTAAAAGCAACTGAAGATAATCTAGAAAGCAAGGTACTGCCTACAGTTATTTTTTTCCTGCCTGTTGAAAGGTTTCATCCCACATCCAGTCTTTGATGTAATCTCCATGCACTGATGAGTTTGTCATAATTTCCTAGAACCTAGAGATTAAGAAGATAAATGAGTAGAAAAAAGCAGTTCTGGCAGCACAATTTGCTGCAGAAGCCACCCTTTTAAGAGTTCATGCTGCTCAGAACGATGATGAGATGCCTCCTATTGAGGCCGTTATTATTCCACTGGAGGCAGAGCTGAAATTAGCTCAGCTGGAGGTAAATACAAATGAATTTGTACTTTCTTTCTTTGCTCATAAGGGATGAACATGGTTTACTCTTTTTCTCTTTTGCCAATAAGCATGATTGTATTGTTCCTACCTTGATAAGTTCCGAAGTCATTGTGAATTTGTTATTTCATGTACATAGGATTAAGTCTGGACAATTGTGTCTAATCTATGTGTGACTTTTGGGCTTTGTTAGTAGCAAAGTAGCTGGATGACTAGATGCTACATGGTGGCATTTGTAAGAAACCATAAAGGTTAGATGCTAGATGGTGGAATTTGTCCAAGTGGTTTCGTTGATGCAAGTGGAGGAATTGAATGCTTAGAAATGCCTCTCAAGTCTACTGTATTTGTTATTTAGGTTTGAGAATTTGTCATACTTTTTCTGTCTAGGTGTGTATTATGTACTCGGTCTGGTGGTATGCATACTGCTGAAAATTTGACGTGGTGGTTTCATTGATGGCTGCAACTCAAGTTTTCTGCTGGGCAGCCATTAATGATTGCTCATTTTCCATTTTGATTTGTTTCCAATGAGATAAATAGATAAATAAAATAAAGAGATTGCTAATTTTTCATTTTATTGGCCATGGACTTCATTTCCCATTTCTTTTGGAATGACCAAGAAAAATAATAAACGCTTAAGGTGAGAGTAAATTTGGAAAACATGTATTTTAATCTCATCTCCTTTTTACAAACAAACGCCAACCTTGCACTATTAATCTTATCTCGAGTACAAACACATATACAACACTGATTATAATCTTTGGTATTACGAATCTCATCCTAATTCCACCACTTTACGAATCCCTAAAGAAATTTAACAAACAGGGCTTCGTGCCATGGTTTTTGGGTATTTGATGAATCAAGGGGGCTAGTGGTTGCATTCTGTTGCTGTTTTCTCCACCCTTGCGTTCCCGTTGTCAAAATCTTTTAGTTTCACTCAGAGAGAAGACATTGCATTCTGTCACATTCCCATCTTGACTGGAGGACAGAAATGGAGATTTTCACCATCACATTAACCATGATATAGTGTATACTGCATGTTTATATATCCAGGCTTCTGATTATGTAGGTACGTGTTTTCATTTATCAGGTTTCTGTTAAAAAACGATGGACTATTTCTTGGGAGTTCAACTGCCATGAACTGTGTTGGAGCTGTAAGAATGGCAGTCAATTGGGCCTGGCTACACGATCGTAGCAATTCTTTGTGATCGCGGGATGAGGCATCTGAGTAAATTTTACGGACACTCAGTACCTTTCTGATCATGGCTTGACACCCTCGGCGATTGGACTAGAGTTTCTGGGTCTTGGGCAGGGCCATAACATATCTAACTATCCACTTTTGTTGCAAGACAAACAACGCCTCATATCAGGTCCCCCTCCTCTCTCTCTCTCTCTCTCTCATATCTGCGTCCTTGTCTTTCTAGATCCGAATTTTTTGTGCCTTAGTTTTTCGGTATTTTGGGATTCTTCAAAAATTGAGGGATTTCATGTCTGAAAAACTGTGCTATTGAAGTTAGGCTTTTGGCTAGGCATTCTTATTTTGTGTAGTTAGTAGGTTTTGAGATGAGTTCGAGGCTTTCAATTTAGGGTTTCTGTTACGGAGAGAGTTTCAGCTTAGTTTTGGTGATAGGCATTAGAGAGTGATAGGCATCAGAGGGGGTCAGAGCTGCCAATGCCATTTGTTTCTACTTCGGAGGATTTTTTTGGTGATTTTTCAGATACCGAAAAAGTTTCAGCTCAATGTCTTGGGCAGGACCAAAAGATATCTAACTATCCACTTCTGTCGCAATCTATCTAGATAGTAAACTTCTCAATCTCGTTTAACTAATTTTTGGTTTCTTACTTGTGCTGAGTTAATTTAGACAGTTATTAGCAGGTTTTTGGTTTCGGATGCTAATACGCAGATTATGTAGAAAGTTCAATTTATTCTATGCTGATTATTTAATTTTTTGCCTGTTTTAACTTTTGAGTAGGCGACGTTGACTTGTAGTTTATCTATTGGAGAAGAATGATATGAGCAAGTTATGGCAAAGAAACTTAAATAGCAGCATTATCTGTGTGCGTAAAAAAAAATTTGTCCAATAAGATGGAAATCTCTGTTGATGACTTGATGTTTGTCATTTACTTTGCTCCTGGTTTCCTCTTCTTTAATTGTACATGCGTGTTTGGTTGTAACTTATAAGTCATCCAAGATAAAATATTTGCATGAATAAGCGAACCACAGATATGCTCGCAAAACGAGGGACCAAGTTGGTATGTCGGAAAACAAATAATTTTTGGTTGATTTTGAGTGTTAGAATATGGAGTTCGATAGAATTTGAAATTCATAACTCAGAAATTAAGTATGTTTTGGGCGAGACCCTTATAGAGAGGTGCTAGTCGCATATATAGGTTGGGTGCACAATTGTTCTGATTTATTGTGTACTGGAAGATGAAATGCGAGGATAAAAATCCAAGAGAGAAATGTAGAGGTTTTTACTCGTAAAAACTCTACTGATTACTATCTTTACTCTAAGGTTTTCTGTCGAGTTTGTTTTGTTACTTCTTTAATAACTTCACTCTATTTATGAAAATCTCCTCTCCTCAGTAAATTGATTTGCAATAGCTTGCTCACTTCTAATCATCTCTATTTTTTTCGGTTGCTTTCAAAGCTTTAGGTAAAATTGGCACTTGCAAAAAGTGGGAAGTTTGTTTAAGAGGTTTTTAATTTTTACCATTTGATAGCCTAAGATATCAATTTTCGATATTATTCTCATTGAATTTTTGTTCAAGTCTTCAAAATTTAAATTTGTGTCAAATTTTCTAGATTTGCTATTTGTCGACTCTATAATGTATAAATTTTTTATTTGATAATCTAAGGTATAAAATTTCTTTGAAGGCTATTTTATTATATGTTTGAAACTCTAGCATGAATATAATCTCATTATCATACATACAATCATAGCACGGGTATAACCCCTTTGGGTGGCCAAACTTTGGAAAAACAGAATCCCATTACACCATTAATTTGTACAATCTCTCTAATATTAGGTTATATATGTTTTTGAGTTAATGATTTTATGGTTATTATTTAAAAAACCACAGAGATTCTTTATTTCTCCTTTGAAAAGGCAATAAAATAATAAATGATAAAAGCAAATATTTGAAAGTCTACAAATAAGAGATTCAAAATTACAATCGTAGCCATTGAAATATCAAGAGCATAATTTAAAAAAATGTAATCTGAATAAGATACCTTCCTAAAAAGAAAACTCCCCCGAATATTTTGTATGATAGAAACATGAGTATATACAAGAAAATTTATTGAAAATACAAAAAGAAATACAAAAGGAAAATCAATAGTTTTAAAGATTTTAAATTCTTTGTTTCTATTTAATTGTCTTCGGAATTTTCTGCACTAAATAAATATTATCTTCTCTAGATATATATACAAGGTGAAAGAGTAAATGAAAATTATATTGAATTGGATATCAGTAAATAATAAGTAATATTATTTATAAGAATGTAAAAAGTTGAGTATTTTAAAAGTTTATAGCATTTGGTATTTGATTCGCATTAATAAAAAAATAACTTAATTTGTTCCGTTCTCTTCATTACTATGCAAATTCTTATTTCACGCAATATAAGTTAGTACTTTTAATTAGAATTAAAATAAAGATAAATTATTAGGTTTGTATTTTTAGTTATTTATTTATTTATTTATCCGCAGCCAAATCTCCCAGATCTCCGTTCATGGAAAAAACAAACAATGCCGTTTCGGTGTTAGCCTGTTAGGGACGGCTCTGCCGAACTTTTCGCCAAAGGTTGCAGGCGCCCTACATTAGCCAGTTACATCCCAGCGCCGCCGTAGGGGTTGGGGCATAAAACTTCCACTCCATTCATCATCATCAGATGGAGAAAAACGAGGAGGCAGTGTGAACCCAGATGGACATCGAGAGAGACGAGGCAAAAACTATGGAGGAAAAGTCGAAGGAGGAGGTATCGGAAGACGAAAGGGAAGAGGTATCGGAGGAGGAAGGATGGTCGGGAGATGAGTCGGAGGAGAAGAGGTCGGGAGATGAGTCCGAATCCGACTTCGAATACCCCGATGGAGATGGAGACGGAGACTGGATGGATGACCTTGATTTCGACGACATCCCCGACGTAGTCTCCGTCTCCAATGTCTTTTCGGCCAAGATTCTCCGTCTATAGTTCAGAGCACTTACACTTCCTCAAAGCAGAGCACGGAGGAGAAGGACCCCACCAATGCCACCACACCAGCAAAGGAAAAGAAGAAGACGTTCTCCGTTCGCGTCAAGGTGGAGGAGGACGAGGACGAGGACGAGGACGAGGATGGGGTCTCGCCGGAAGAATGCAAGTCCATGTGGGCGGGATGGAGAAGGAAAAAGATATCGGAGAAGGTAATATCAGTCGGGGAATAAAAAGATGCTAGAGCTGTTATATATGGAGCCGCATATGGCGAGGCTAGAGATGGAAAAAAAGCTCAAACCCTCCGAGGAGAAGGAGAAGGGGGGCACATGAGGTTCTTATTGGATGAATGATTTGTTTTTTTGGAAAATTAAAGTTAGTGCACACAATCTTACATTGTTATAATTGAATTGAAACGTTGCATGCACTGACAGATCACAAGATAATAAGAGTTCCACATGCATCGAGCGACACGAAAGATTATGTGTGTAGCACTATTATTTTGTTTATGATTATTAGAAGTATGACTATTGGATTTGGATTTCGAAGATTAATGGGGTGATAATGATGTTGAATTAGCCTTTTACTAATTGTCTAATTTCATGCTCTAATATGTTTTTAAATATGCTGCTGATTTCTCATGTCCCCAAAAGCTAGCTAGCTAGGTTTAGGGTTTCATCTCAAGCCAACATGTGAATAGTTCCATGCATGGGGCTGAAATTGATTAATCGTATGCCTATGGAAGCTTAGGCCTTAGGCCTTCGGGTTTCTCGCAGTACTCTCTGTGAGTTAGCAAGAGTTTTGGTGGACAACATTGATGGAATATTCTATCACCACTTGAAGTGCTAGAAGGGGATATAGATAGTATGTACTTGTTTGATCGACTGAGGACCATTATAAATAATGTGAACCTCGAACGCATCTGTTATCGCATCGATCTGCTGCGCACGAAAATACTTGTTCTTGGATATTATCAGCAACATTGATACTCTCCCTGAAAATACTATATATCATCACTTGTGAGCTTGCATGGAATGAGATTGCATCAATTCAGCAGTTTTCAACTCAAATCCCTTCCTTTGTCTCAACCTGACTAGATTCATGATGCCATATTAATGAAATGAAACTCGGATTCCTGCAATGGATATATATATATATATATATATATATATGAATTCACCTTAATTAAGCTTAATTTCCATCTGTCACCTCTCAAAATCAGGGTTCGAGACTTGCCTGTCGGGCCTGAATTATTAGTGTCCCAGAACACACGATCCCTTATAGAGAGGAGATAGTCGCAGATATAGGTTTGGTGCACAATTGTTCTGATTCATTGTGTATTGGAAGATGAAACACAGTTGGTGCAGTTGAGTTTTGGTGTCCTCAAACTCCATATGTTTGGGAAGATTATTGAGTGCACAGTTGGTCTCTTGCTGATTAACCTATCTCAATTAGTCGTCGCTTGCATGCATGATTCGACTATATGTAAGTCTTTTTGATGTTTGTGTATATATCCTCCATTGTCGACAGAAATCAAACTCTTATATTCTGTATATATTCCGCCTTTGAATTAAGCTCAGAGTTTTCTGCTTCCTATTACTGCATTTGATATGAATCTCAAGCTATTAAATTGAAACAATGATGCGGAGGATATTCTAGATGTGATGATACGCATGTCAAAGCATATAGACTACTTGAAGTAAAGTGGTATGCTAGTTTTTGCCATGTCTTTGAAGGACCTCTTGTCTCTTCCAATTTGCAAGCAACCTTGGGCATTGACCAGAATCATAAGGAACAATGAAAAGTGTTACGACTCGGTAAGACTCAGTACCGATTGTAGACTGTGTTTATGCAGATTACATAATCGGTGGTTGGTTCAAATGTTTTCCATCCGTAGTAAATGTCAATCGGATAATTAAATAATCCTATACAAGTACTGTTCGTCGAAGAATTCAACTGATCATGTTGCTTCTGCAATTCTCTCTCCTCTCTCTCTCTCTCTTAACGTTGAGAAGCCAAAGAGGATGTATAAACTCTAACTCGAACTTAATTGGCTATAATCCTCAAGGATGCTCTTACCTTAATTGATGATCGTTTTATGGAATTAATTTTTAATATAATACAAAATCCTAGGAAATCAATCAATAAAATAATGTTCTCTCTTTTTCATATTAAGAAAATATACTAGAGGACTCAAATCTGATTCACCATTCCTAATCAGCTAGCAGATCATATCTATCGCGTGTGAACAAAAAGTTTGTTCGCCTGTTTACGTTAATTTGAGATTCTACTTTCACTATTGAAAATGTCTGATTTGTTCAAATTAATTCTTTAGGACTTCACAAAAAAATTCACCTTAATCGAATATATGTAGGTAGTTGACTTAAAGATCTATTTTTTTTTTTTTACTTCCAAACTAAATTAAATATTTAGGTTAAGTACTTCTCAATATCCAACTCAGTTTTTTTTTTAATTCTAAAAAATTTAACAAAATAAACGATTTTGATTATCGAAGCACGTAAGAAGTTCACACAATTAAAGATGAACAAAATTGAACTATTTTAATTGGCATGTCTGTATCATCCGAATTGTCTTAGCCTTGTCGCAAGTGAGAAGGTGAACTTACAATACACAACTTTTTTTTCATTTTGGTACTAGTATTTTAATTTTCTATCATCCTCTCAGAAGTTTTTAAATTGGAAAAATTCACAATTTCTTATGTTAAAGATACCCATTTCGAATCGAACTTCCCTGGATGAAGATTATTCCCTCTAAGAATAAGATTAGTTGATGTCAAGTGAATTAATATTGAGATCTCTCCCTAATTTTTAGTTTCTTTATTCTAAATTAATAAAATTCTCTCATTTATTTGTTTCATTTCAATATTTATATTGGATTCACGTTGAAATCGTTTCATCCAGGACAAGTAGGTTGGTTTCTTGCCTCTTTTTATTTACGTAACTCATCGTCTTCATTCGCGAGCACATTCTTGAATTAAGATATGTAAAAAATACTACGCGATAAATTCGTAAAATCATACAGAAATTCCAGAAACAATATAGTTGCTTCATTAATCATAGAAATCAAAATCACAACACATAAACGTAATGAATAGGAATGATAAGAAATCAGAAAAACCAAACTAAACTAAGTTCTATGTTGCTTAAGACAAAATCGCCGCCTTAGTGTGGGTGTTAGAGGTTTTCTTTGACGTCGTCTCCCAAAATAAAACGACTACACAGTTGAAAAAATATTGATCTCCCGACTATCTGTTGAATTTCTTTGTGTTTGTCTCTCTCTTAAAAAAAATCACAACTTTATGGATGAAAAATGTAGACAGAATTTTTCAATTCCTCAAAAACGTGAAAACACCATATAAAATAAATTGAGGGACTTTTGGTATCTTAAAACCCCCATGATACTTGAATGATAGACATGAATGAGATATCAATGGCATCATAATATCATGGGACATTATGATGACTCTTGAAGTACGAAACAATTGAGACCTTTCAATTGTCATGAGATCTTCCGATATCTCATATCATTCACACCCTTTAAATTTCCAATAAGATACTCTAACACTGCTTGCTAAGAGCACCATGTCTATCAATTTTGCCATAATAATTTGTTAAATTGATAATATTCTATTCATATTCAATCATCGAGGGTAAAAGAGTAAATTGATAATATTTTAGTATTTTTTTTAGAAAATATTAAAATTTAAGATATTCTTTTTATTTACCTTTCGTATAATTTACGATCCAATTGAATTGTTATAAGGGGATAATTCTACCTAAATTAGTCATTATTATATTGCTCTTTTTAAAACTATTATTTATGTTTTCCAAATATTTTTCCCCTCAATCATCAAAAGAATAAATACTAAATAGTGTCTATGGCAGCAGTAGAGCGAAAGCAAACGCCTTTCCAAAGCCAGAAGCTCCGGAGCCGCGAGAGCTCACGGGGAAGTCCAAACCCTAATTAATCTTCCCAAGTTCCATCAGTTTCTCTCGCTTTTCCTCGAATTATTCTCTTCCGATATTGAACTTCTTCCGGTGAGATTGGATCTGAGTCTTATTTTGAACCATTTAGGTCCATCAATCCGAAGGAGTAACCCCAAAGTCGGAATCGTTTGTGCCTTAATTTTTCTTGTATTCTGGGATTCTTTAAATCTAGTGTTTTTAGATCTGAAGAACTGTGCTATTGATTTCTGTGAGGGATAGTTTCAATTTAGGGTTTCAGATTAGTTTTGGTGATAGGCATCAGAGAGGGTCTGAGCTGCCAATGCCATTTGTTTCGATTTTGGAAGATTTTTCGGTGATTTTTCAGATACCGAGAAAGATTCAGCTCAATGTCTTGGGCAGGACCAGAAGATATCTATCTATCTACTTCTCTTGCTAGTTATTTGGACAGTAAGTTTCCCAGCAAATTTCTCTTACCTAATTTTGTGTGTGGTACTTGTGCTATGAATTAGTTTAGACAATTATTCGCGGGTTTCGGCTGTTTTGAACTCTTGTACTCGTATTCTGTCAAAAGTTGAATATCTTCTATGCTGAATATTTCGTTTTTGCCTGTTTTGACTTGGCAATATTTCTAGCATGTGAAAAGTTGTTGACTTGTTGTATATCTAATGGAGAAGAATGATATTATGGCGAAGAAACTTAAATAGCTAGCATTATGGCTGTGCGTAAAAAAGGTTGTTCAATAAAATGGAAATTTCTATTGATGATGGAATGCTTATCACTTACTTCTCTCTTGGTTCAATCTTCTTAATTGTACACGCGTGTTTGGTGTAAGATATGTCATCCTAGATACAATGGTCTTTTTGCATGAATAAGCGAACTACTGAGACACCCACCAAATGAGGGACCAAGTTGGTTTGTCGGTTGATTTCGAGTGTTAGAATGGAGTTTGATAGAATTTGAAATCCATCACTCAGAAATTAAGTATGTTTTGAGTGAGACCCTTATAGAGAGGAGCTAGTCGCAGATATAGGTTTTGTGCACAATTTTTCTGTTTTATTGTATTGGAAGATGAAACGCAAGGATAAAATCAGAGAGAGAAATAGACAGAGTGCCGTAATCATTCTTACTGCGACACCCCATCTATTAATTCCTGTTAACATGCAAAACATGTTCAGCAATTCAGTAGTTTGTGCAATGAAGTTCCCCTAGGCCTTTGATATTGCCAAAATTGAAAATTTTGCCACATAGGAGGAGAATTATTCTGCAAGTTGGGCATTCACATAGCGTGTTTGCGACAGTTGTAACTGTTTAGTTACTGGACAATGAGAGTCCCAGCCCCCCGTAGTTCTTTGGCATTTGTTTTTTTTTACCTTTTGACGTTCTTTATGTATTTATATGCAGAGAAGCTTCTTGTATTGCTGCGAGATGGTAGAAAGTTGTTGGGAATACTTCGTTCTTTTGATCAATTTGGTACAATTTTCCCTTTTTTTGTTGTTTATTAAGTCTTCATATCCATCTTTCACCAAGTGGTGTCTGGACTGACAAAATCTCCATATCTTCTTTTTAGCAAATGCTGTTCTAGAAGGTGCATGTGAGCGAGTTATTGTAGGTGAACTGTACTGTGACCTTCCATTAGGTCTATACGTAATCCGTGGGGAGAATGTTGTTTTAATTGGTGAGCTGGTAAGGATTTGTTTGTTGCCTTCTCTTTGTGAAATTCCTGTAGATCGTAACCAACCTTGTGATTGGAATCTGTTGTTCTGATTGTTTAGGACTTGGAAAAGGAGGAGCTTCCTTCACGTATGACTCGTGTCTCGGAGGCAGAGATAAAAGGGGTGAGTGTTAAATTTGGTGTGTCTAGCTGCATATAATTAGGAAGATTATTGAGTACATGATGCACTACCTGATCTCTTGCTGAGGCACCTAGCTTAGTCGTTGCTTGCATGATTCAATGATGTCCTCTTGCTGGTGATTAAGCTTTGTTTGGTTTTTTGGAAAGGAAGAGGAGAAAAAGGAAATTAAATGGAAGAAGTGTACGGGGAAATCTACTGTGGTCAATACCTTCTTTTGGGATTTTCTTCTCTTTCTCCACAACACAAACAACGGAAGAGAAGTGTTTTTCCCCTTCTTGTTTTTTTCTCTTCCTTCCCACGAGTTCCAAATAAAGTGTAAATCTTTTCGATGTTTTGCGTATATCCTCCACTGTCAACAGAAGCAGACTACGCTATTCCACCTTTGAAGCTCAGACTTTTCGGCTTCCTACTGCGGCATTTAATATGCATTTTTGCCACAAATGTTGTGCTGCTACTTAAGATTTTTTACTAGTTTGTTTTCAGCTTTGTTTCAGTTGCTGATCAATTAGGTTATCAAACAACTTTTGGGTAGTGACTTGGTATAGGCTGTGTGTAAAGCTAAATTAGAAGGTTGTAGTTATAAGAACATAATATCGAGCATGGGAATTGAGAGCGGGAAGTCGTGTAATTCTACACCCTATATTAGGTCCATGTACAATCTACCCCTCCCAGCTTTACCTTCATTTCGTATGACTCTTCTTTATTTGGCCACCTTCATTGCCTGTAATGAAATGCTAGGACTCTATAAAATGTTTTTGCTGTTCTTTTCCGTTCTCTCTTTTCTTGTTCTACTTCCTTCCTGTTGAGGTCCGTCTGCCCTCTCACTTGGAGAGGTTGGAGGGGCATCTTTGTGTGGACGATCCTCC
>JABCMJ010011175.1:867-14326 GCA_014822125.1 Arbutus unedo | reverse complement strand
TCTCGAAGGTATGAACCCTAATTCCACCTAGTAGGGATTCATAAATTTTTTGTTGTATAATCTGTACGCATTCATAACTGGGTCTCAAAAATCGATCCTTAACAAGGACGATCATGAAGGGCAGTAGTCGCTAGGCATTCGCATTAGCTAGCCAAGTGATAGGTTCAAGAAGTGAAGGACCTCCCTGATAATGGGGTGGAATGGGAAACGCAAGCGACGATGAAAGTTGCTTTCGTACAGGCGGACCTCCCCTCCCACATAGACATAGGCTTTCTTGGCTACTTTGGGCACCCTTAGACGAACCGAGTCGGGGATTGAATACACGACTCATATCATGTCGAGGTCGGAAACTGTAAGGACTGAAGCAAGGTTCTCAGCGGTGAAAGGTTGGCCCATGGATGCCTCTGAAAAAGAAACCATCGTTAGAGGGGCAACGTCAAGGACCTCAGTGTTCCTAGGGCTTGTGGAGTCAAACAAGTTGAACTCAGAGGAGTCGGAGTTAAGAGTTCAGGTGCAATGGTTGGACTGAAGGTCTTGCCAAGTCTCTTTCTCTCATGAACAAGGCGAAAGCATATAAGGAATGTAAAGTGCCAAAGAGTTGGGGGCTGCCGATCCAGTGGTTAATGCGAGGGGGAAAGGGAGACCTATCCAAAGAATGCTGGAAGAAGGCATAAAGACAGGAGGCAGAAAGACCTGGGACAATGTCCCCCTAGAAGACGATGAGGAAGAAGGATCCAGGTTGAAGCAAGAGACAGTATAGGGCAGAGAGGACAGAGATAGTAAGGAAGAAAGAAGAAAGGTGAGACTTCAAGAACAAACGGGGGGAAGTAAGTGTGTGTGTGTGTGTTGGGGGGGGGGGGGGGGAAGGTGATATTGAAAATGTGCATTTAGCGTGGACCATTAAGAAGTGGAAATGACATCCCCACCTCAACCGTCGTAATAAAAGAACGCATCCCAAAGGGATTGGAAGCTCTACATGTGGACGACAAGGGCTTGATATGAATCATGCTATTACCACGGATAGGCTCATAATATTATTCCCCAAGGCTTTGGCCCATGCCTCAGCCAGGGAATAGGGGACAACTTATGAACCCAATTCAAGCGACTGCCGACCACCGAACTGGAGCTCTTGCGTACCGACCAATAAGATTGCATTTGGTCGGCATGTAACCCCTACTCGGTCAGTTAGAGCAAGGCACAGTCCTGCATTGTTGGCCTATACAACACGCAAGGGCGGACTGCATGTGAACGCCTCATTTGGAAACACATCGGGAATGATATGACCTTTCTAACGGGGAAGAAAGCACGCACCAATCACAGCCCTCAATTAGCCTCCAATTATGCCTCAACCGAGAACATAAATATGGAAGTCAACCAACGAGTAAGGTACACACTCATTACTCTCTGATTTTCCAAATAGTTTTCACCTAAAAACATTCTAACTTAATCATCGGAGGGTCCACAATCAGCCAACCACCCCCGTCACCAGATTTGTGTGTACGAGCCATCCAATAGGTCATACATAGGTCCACCATTTTTCGGCATCATCAAAGATTATAAGGCTTTCAGCCTCTAAATGGGGTAAAATCTTATTGAGGCAAAACTGGTCCATAACAGACACCTCTTACAAAAACCTCGATTTAAGGAGTTCCAGACATTTAATTGAGTTGATTCCAACCGAGTACGAAAGATAGCAAATTAATCTACATTCGTACCGAATTTGAGGTTAATCCGAGGTCCATAGCATCCTAGAGGCTTATACGAAGTTCATAATCAAAATTGTCTCAAGCCAGAGTTCTAGGCGGACTTCTGGGCAACTAGCCGGCTAGGCTGCCGGACGTGCCTAGAAATGAAACGAAGGTCTGGTTTTCTTGCTATGACCCATCCATAATTAAGCTCTAGTTCAGTTCTAAACAAAAACATCAAGTTGTATCTACGTTCTAGGATGCTAATTGCACGAAATAATGGGTCCAAATGGCTACCTTTCAAGTTCTAAGCTCAAAACTAGAGCTCCAAAGGGTTGACAACGGCTGCTTGCTACTAACCTCTTTTTCAACCTCCTGTTGCCGGTTGCTCTCTTTTCTACCTCCACCAGAATCTCTCTCTCCTCCTTCCTCTGCTCTGAAGTTCAAAGCGTGAAATGAATTTGTATACTCATGATCCATGTATATATACATAAACAGTGATTTTCCAATAGTGGACACCTCAATCCATGAGGTGTCTCACCCTTAGTTTTCCTAATTCCTCTTCTACATTCAATTAGACCACCTCTACAATGCATGCCACCTCTTCATACAACATCAACAGATGTCCAACATATCACTTAAAATATATATATCCTAACATCGTTCGTTATGTTTTAGTCCAATTACACCATCAATCCCTCTTAATTGCTTCAATTCCCAAGATCACCCATGGTTTCTAATAACCACAAATTAGCTACTTACTCCCTTAATTATCTCTAATTCATAAACCAACTTGCCCAAATTATCAAAATTTAATTATAAATTTCAAATTCTAAATTCCAAATTTGGGTTCGGGTCCTTACATAATATTTAATAATTAAAATTGAAACTCTAGGTGTTTACCGATCCTAAGTCTTATTGTCCTAATTGTAAGTTCTTTTTAGGTTTATTTGGATATTTTTTGAATTGTTAATTTTTAGAGTTTGTCAAAAATACTGATGAGTAAAAGATTAAGTTAGTCGAACATCAATTGATATGATTTTGGATGATTTATCTTGGAAAAAGAGAATGAAGGGCTCGATCAAAACTCATTTAATTTATGAGTAATGCTAGAAACACAGATTATTCGGACACGTCAGGATATAGATATATTTAGAACGGTTGAATACAGGTGAAGTCCTCATGCACGTACATCTAACAATTTTGGACAAATATAATTTGTGTTCCAAGAATTTTTCTTAATTGATTATTTCAAAATAAAGGCGTTTGGAATTCATATGAAATTTAGTTTTTAATTCTTAGTTTTTAATATGATATGTAGATTTTGCGAGTTTCTAAAAATAGAGCGTTTGAATTATAAGCAGACACAAGAGAAACCCTCACACGGAGACCGAAGAGCATTTTCCAAAATTTTTCCATTCAAAAGAAGACTTGAAACCGTTGGAAACGTCAAGGAAAAAAAAAGTGATGTTTCCAACACATATGTGCTTCTATTTGGAAAGCTGCTAGATATTCTCTCCTCCCTCAAAAGACAGACACGCTAAAAGGAACGAATTCAAATCTTCAACGCGAACACTATATACATCTCCGTGTGTATTTGACAATTCCAAATCCAGATCCAATTCCTTTTTCGCATCGGAAACCCCAGTTGGAAAAATCCAATTTCGACGGATAGATCGACAATCCGTTTGGGGCTTTTTGATTCTCGCACTTCAGCCTGGTCACGCCCTACAGACTCGTGAATTTGTGGTAACCTCTTTTATCTTTCTTCACAATTGCTTTGATTTGGTCTGATTTAATTTGTGTTGTCGGATATGGGTCTCCTTTGTGGATTGCTGGTTTGTATATGTGTTCCGACACGCTATAACAATTTAAAAAATGCAATATCCACTGCTCGGAAAGTTGTTTTGAAAAAGTAATCCGCCACCCCATACACATTAGCACTGCGATGGTCCATGATTGTGGGGTTGACAATCCATAAGACATGATAATAATATTTTACTGAATTTTGTCTGTCGGTTGATTTGTATATATACGTATGTGGGGAAAAGAAAAAAGCCTGGTGATCCTCCCTTCTTATCATTTGTCATGGGCAAACTGCGAAGATAAGGTTAAACGCATAAACATTGTAGTGCCAGGGGTCACTAAATGGTTTCTTGTGTCACCAAGGTTGGCAAAAAGCGGTTGCGGTCTGTAATACCTGTAATGGTTGCAAGATCTGTACTGGAATAAACTAATAGTTGCCACAGTTATGCATGTGTAGTTCAGGCGTAGTGCTAATTCTTATGGTCCCTTAGCTGTTGCGTCTCAAAGCAAGTACATTATCAAAACGACTTGTCATAATAAATAATTTCTTATCCTTTATTTGTCAGAGTGAGCCAAGATATATTGTACTAGCGTATTACCCGTGCTTACGAACACTATCAACGAATTTGATTCCATATTATGATTCAAACTGAGTTATTATTCAGACTATTAGCATGTAGCATTGATAGAATCGAAATTCAACTCTCTCTCAAACAAATACCAATGTTACTTTGATAGAATTGTAGGTGATATAATGTATTTATGAGAGTCCGGTACTCTATTTCCAAGCTCTATTTCCCAAGGGTTTGACTTTTCCAAGATTTTTGTTGAAATTAATCAATGAAGCTAAGCCATTAGATCAAATCAATCTCAGCCGTTGTAAAAATGTCTTTTGTGGGTCCCACACCGTCCTTCTTTGTAATATAGATTGTGGAAAATAGAACCACACAAGAGGCACATGCACAAGCTTGCTGTTCAGAAAAGTTTTAATATTTGTATATATCAGCTAAATGTTTCGATGAATTAGGATGAAATGAGCTGATAGTCGGCTGTTTGGGATCAGCTCTGTTTGGTGAGATTGGCTACGATTAGGCTTGGTTTTCTGAGGAAGCCAGCGACAAGGCTGAAGTTTTAGTTATCTACGGGTGAACAAGATTTGACAACAGAGCTTATGTGTGGAGAAAAATAATGATGATTGTTCAATTAATTTATGGCATAGTTGAGGTTTCATGAGAGAAAAAACATAAGATTGATTTGAAGTAACAATAAGCATAGCCTTCCTAAGTAATTATAAGATTTTGTTCGCTAATATTGTGGAATCTTTTGCCAAAGATGATGCAGTGTCTAAAAACATAAACATGGGTTCCGTTAACATCTAGATCAACAAGGATAACTGGCTTGAAGAGAATAGTTAGATAATTGCCTTTCGGTAAACACATCTAACATGTGTACGGACATGCTTATGTTAAGGAGTTTATGCTTTTGTTGATGCTCTTGCATTATTGTGTTCTTGTTCTTCTACAATTGGTTTCTTAATACTTTGTATTTGTGTGTATATTCCTCGCTTGGTAAGAGACGAAGTACATTTCTTTAGTTGTTACCCCTCTTTTCTATCGATCTCAAGTGGATGCTCAGATGAATTTCTCATGGTTAAAAAAGTTCAGTATATTATCTTTTAGGGGGTGCAATTTTGTTTACCTCTGCTTTTAGTTTCAATTATAGCAGATCTATTTAAGACTCGGCCTATTGACCTTGAGGCATGGGTTCATGCATTACTTTAGCTACTTTGCGCATAAAATGCAAATGTTAGTAGTAGGAGTAAGTTGGGATTATTTTTAGTTGTTAGTTTTCGTTTTCAACTCCCTAGTTCTCTTGTCACCCGGATCAGAATTGTAGTCTCGTGCAGTTATGACTTTGATTGGCCTGGATTCATAGATGACCTTTACAACCATGTCGGGCCTGTTTTAGAAATCTTCTCAGCAATTTCTGGAATGTTTTTGATGTATTACTGCTTATAAGTCAAACATCATTGCAAGGTTCTTGATGATTAGTTTATTTAGTCTCTATTTGTTGACGTCACAGATATGCAGAGCCAGATAGTGTGCAGTGGCTGTAGGAGCATTCTTCTTTATCCCAGAGGAGCTACAAATGTATGTTGTGCATTATGCAATGCAATCACCTCAGTTCCGCCTCCTGGTATCCTCTTATCACTCTTTAGTCTTTACTTTCCAAGAAATGTGCATCCGAGGATATCACTAACAGTTTTATAATTGTATAGTTAACCCCTATCACAAGGTTCCTTTCCTGTTCTATGCGAATTCTTGCGTGATAAATGGTGGTGAAGAATTGATGGCAGGTGCCTTGCCTTCAAACTAGTATAATGCTCACTAGTTAACCTAATTAGGCTATGATTGATTACCTATGTATATCAAAGACTATTAGTATTTTCTATTTTGCGTGTTATAATTTACTAGTCTTGCATCATTTCGTTGTTTTTGCGTAGGTTAAGAAGACATTTAGGGACCTTGTGAACATTTAGGGACCTTGTGATTTTCACTTTACTGTTATGGTTTTTGTGTAGTCCTCAAGACAAGGGTTACAAAAGAGGAATATGAATCTCAAAGCCCTAAAAACCATTTCACTTCCATGCTTCTTGATAAAAGAAAATGATTAGTTATTTTTTAAGGTAAAACCCTGAGCTTTGCTTTAAGTTTGTGATGATTAATTGTCACATTATTTAAAGATTGTTAACTCTTTAGCATGTTATTGAAGCAATAATTCATACAATCCATTAAAACAAATTATCAGCTGCTAGGTATAAGTTTTATTATGTGGTTCTGATCTGTTCAAGATGTATTCTCTCTTGATTACATCCCTTCTATCTATCATCAAAACATCTAAGCGGTTTTGGTATTTGTGTTGACACGCCATGGACAATGACACACCAGAGGCACACATCATTACATGTGGGACACACCTTGCGGCATTTCCAGTTATTTATAACAATTTTAACCAGGGGAGTTGCTGGGGACACTTTTGAGACACTTATGGGGACACAAGGCGGTGCCACTCCACAATACAAAAAACTTATTTTAAGGGTTCAGAATTTTGACGACTATGTCATTTTGTGTCATGGTTTGTCTTTTAAATGGATAATCTCTTTATTATGTAGAAACAAGTGTTAGTTTTCATTGTTGTGCTAAGTTAGGGTTGGTTTTCATTAGTTTTGGGTGTTTGTTGGCACAATAGTCATATTAATAATATAACAATATGTCAAAATATATGTATCTGTTAAATTTTGTCATGTCTCCCCATGTGTCAGTGTGTCCCCCATTATCGAGAGTTGCTCGGTCCGTGTCAGGATCCCCATCCGTCTTTGTCTTTGTGACTGCATCTATGTTAAACGTGCTTTTTAGCATCCTTTATTTTAAGCGAACACCTTCTGATTTCATATGCATTTTTTACAAGGTCAGAGTGAGGGGGATCATTTTTTTAGTTCTAGGTGGAGCTAGATTATCTATGTAAATTGCCCACGTACTCATGGTTTGGGATCAAGTCAAACGTAAATTATATTAGAAATGGTTTGATTTGAGTCCACATTTAGGCTTCAAGAAATTTGCAATCACCAATTTAAATTGGTTATGTGTCCAAGTTGACCCGGACTTGAATCAAGTGAAACCATAGTTCCCCATACGAAAGTTAATTTACCACTTTTGAGAATTTTACCTCTCGAATGAGTTTCATATCATGATTTGAAAGCCAACCATGAGCTATTAACTTGAGTGCGTCTTGAGAAAGTGCTTAGGAGCCATGTATGTTTTCTGATTTCGATCATTTTTGCCGAACTAGAATTTGGTCATCGTTTGGGGCTCTAAGATCGGACCACGTAGACATATTTTCAAGGACACAAGGGGCCTTATTATCAAGTCCAAGAGTGGGAAAATTTGAGGGTACGAGGGGCCAATTTTTTAGGCCACTTGGGGCATTACAGGGCTGTCCATTTTTACTTCATTGAAACCATTGGCGACAACATTTTTCTAAGCCACAGAAGACTGTTTATTTGGTGCCCACATGGGGCATAATAGGCAAGCCTATTTGTGGGTTGAAATAAAATGATAACAGACTGAGATCTTCAAAACTGCACGGCAAAACACTTGGGCCATAAGAGTTGTCAACACGAAGCATGTGGGGCTTGATGGGCTATAACCATTTATATCTTCAAATTGTGTAGCAGAGTTTTTGTGCCACAAAAAACTATCCATTCTATGGCCAGTAATGGATTAAGATATTTTGCGAGTCGGGTTCACGTTGCCTTCAATTGAGGAGTGATTTTTTTTTTTTTTTTTGCGGGCCATCAATTTTCATTTGTAGTTCGGCATAACTGAAGACAGAATCTGATTTAGGTTTCTCCAGCAACCTTTGGAAGTAGTTGTATTAGAGAGCTCTCTATAATTGGCTACTAAAGTGTCCTAATGTGTACACATAATCACAAGTGGGGTTCAATTTTGTGTGCTGAGAGTTGGCTAGTTTGGTGTGTAGGTGTACGATCCAATGGACTGGCTAAATCGTTTCCTATCTTGTGCACAAAATTAAATAATGTAGACCAAATTTAATGACCAGTTAGAGTATTTTAAGGCCTTGGTTGCACTTGTGCCTAGCTACAATGATGCCTGAATTTAAAAATGGGTTGAGAGTCATGCTTGGGAGCTGTAAATTGGAGATCTAAATTAGGAAAAAATTGTGCTAAATATTCATGTCATATGAGAGTCTCAAATATAACCCAAGTTGCATTCTTGCTTCCTACCCAAAATCACGAAGACCACATCCTCGTTTACTCAAACTCAAAAACCAACTCTATTCCTTAAAATAAAAAATGACATCCATATTCATTAGCCAGGCAAAAGCTAATATACTTTCTAGAAGTGTAGATAGAATGAGCTTAGATGCATTTCACTGAACCTAATAATAGATGAATACATTGAATAAAACTTGAGAATGAACTTTATAAATGCATAAATTGAACCTAACAATAACTACATGTAGTTTATTAACATTTGGTGAGTGTATCTAACTCTAAATCCATATAACTATTAGATCCATGTGATGACCGTTGAACGACGGATGTTGCCTCTTACCAGACATTTGACATGACCAAAATACGCTGACCACTTCTTGTTGTTTGCATCACTAGACTAATATTAAGTGGATATATAACTCCATAGGAGATGTACCCCCATAGGACTAATAGGGAGGGGATTAATAGTACCACACCCCATGGTATTTTATGACCCATCTGTTGTGTCTCAGTAGGCTACTTGAAAAACCTGTAGTGTAAATTGCCGACAGTTTCATGCATCTTTCGATAGAGTGAAGTTTGATTCTTACTGATGGAGTCTTAGAAGAAGCAAGTAGACAACTAAGTCAAATCGCCCTCTTTCTATGGAACCCCTAGCTTGCTAGTTGGGATTACAATCCTGGGAGTGTTGGTAGCTGCACGTGTGGGAGGAGCTGTACAAATGGGATCTAGTATCTGATGAACATTTATTTTGCACTCTTGAGGATTTTAACCAAACATTGGATGCGTGGTTCCCCTTGTTGTATTGTCTAAACATACCCTTGATAGAAATCTCCTTCAAGTGACATTTGAATTTCCCATTTTCATGATGAAAATGTGCAGAAGATTTCGAAAAACTACCGCACAATAGTTTTTCCCGTCTGAATCAATTGGACTGTTGAATTACTCGTATTCTGACATAATCTTATTTTTATTTTTTGGACATGAATAGAACTCTAAGCTTTGTATCAAATTGCCTTTCCCACTTTCATCTCCATGTCACTCGTAGATTATGCTCACAAATCTCGTTCGTCCACCAAAGAATTGAAGTGTACAAACTAGGAACTCAATATGGAGTTTCCTGGATTTTATAATTGAATCTACTGCAAAACGTGCAGGGATGGAAATGGCTCAGCTGATATGTGGAGGTTGCCGTACATTACTTATGTATACACGTGGCGCTACAAGTGTGAGATGCTCCTGCTGTCAAACGGTGAACCCTGCAACAGGTACAACCGTTTGAAGCTCTTGTCCACATTTGGAAAACATTCCCGTGTGTTGCAGTTTTAGTGCTCAGGTTATAAAGCAACTTTCTGATGTTTGCTTCTCCCTACAAACTTTCTGTCTGAAAGTATTTTGCAGCCCTGGGACTTCATGATTACATTCTCCGACATTCTCCGACATTTTAAGTTGTTTTTTTTTTCTTCATTTTCCTGGGCATAGTTCACGGGACAATGGGAAATGATCTCAGTGCATACTTGCCTTTTCTTTCTGTCATCATTTCAGTCTGTTAAGTTTGTTTTCTTTTTGCTTCTCGCTATGAACTTGTAGACTAATAGCTTGCTCCATCTTCATTGGTAAACGTTGTGAGCTTTTTCCTTGAATAGTCACAGTATCTATTTAGGTATATACTGTCACTGTTACTTATATTAGGAATGCTGGTGATGTCTATGTTGTCAGAGAGCCCCTTTCAGATCTGTCTTCTTTGTCTGTATTGTAGTTTTTCTTCACAATCTGGGTAAGTATCTGGTCTTTTTATAGTTGTTAACACCTCGAATAAAATTTTTCTAGAGTTATAAGGTACTCCGTAAATAACCAGCAATTTTTGAAAGGCATATCTTGAAGGACAGTTGTCCTAAGTATCTTCTGTTTTATTTTCTGTGTTTTTATCTTCTGGAGAAGTCTGGATGGTAAGTTTCGGAGTTTCTGCTCAAGTCTGGATAGTAAACATGGCTACACACTGTTCTCACTGCTTACCTTAAATTTTCTTATTTGCTTGCGGCCCGTTTGGATGGGGACATTATTTTAGGTGTCAAAGGTAAGAGGGTGGATATGGTAGAAGGGGGATTAGAAAGGGAGATTAAAGAAGTTGTTCGGTTGAATTTTTTAATAAGGGGGAGGGATTATCTTTTGGTTGGTAGGTTATGTGGGTGGATAAGAGTGGGGTGTGATAAGAAAATATTGGGTTAGAAGACTTTATTGCCCTTGTGTTTTACCCTTGTATTTTATGATATTTATTGTTGTAAATATTGTGTAAATATTCGTACTATAATTGAACTGCTATTGTACTTCATTAATGAATTATAATTAAAATAGTATATATTCTCTAAATTCGTATTATAATTGAACTACTATGAGAAATTTCAGATTCGTATGAGCGCATTTTGTTTCTTGAAGCATCAAGATATAAACCTTTCTTCTGTGGGTAAATTTCACTTACCTCCCTTGAGGTTACTGAAAAATGCACAGAGCCATTGCGGTACTGAAAAAACCACTGCTCTCTCTTGCTTTACAAACTATTTACTTGTCGCTTCCTTCTGTTAATTTCTGTCTCTTTTTTAACAGAAAAAGCTGATGTCATCTTACAATATTTTTAAATTCCTATTTTACCCTCTCTCACCCCTTCGTCCCCAAAACCAGCTTCTTCTCTCTCTTCAATCCTCTCTCTCCTTTTCCTTCTCCCCTCCAAAGCCCTCTTACAAATCCACCATCTCTTCAAACCTTTCCAAAGTCCTCTCTCTCTAAACCCTCGTCACCCTTCCGACCCTTCGGAACCCAAAAATGGCAATTCATCTCTCTTTCTCTCTGTCAACACTTCAGCTGGATAAGAACCAATTATCCCGTCCGATTCCATGGCAAATTGTTTACTTGAAGCTATTGCAGAGTTTCTTTTTGTGGGGAAACTCAGTTTCTGGTACAATACCATCCTCCTTTGGGAATTGTACAGAAATCTATGTCCTAGATCTTTAAGGGAACAAGCTTACCAAGCAAATTCCGAAAGAGATTTTCGGTTTAAAGAAGCTAAGCAAGTTTTGGTAAAATTCTGCTTAGTACCGGTAATTTTAGTAGCAATAATTGGTTGAGTGCAAGTTCGTGTTTTTCTGGAGGGGAAAGAGAGTCTAATGGGTGTTTACAGGGTGAGTTTTTGATCTTTCTTGGGCCATTAATTAGTCACTGCCTTGGCCGACTGGGCACAAATAGCAGCAGCCCAAAGACCAAAACAATTTCCCATTAGGAAGGCAGGTTCCTGAGAAGTTTGATTTCAGTGGTGTTCTTCTTTTTCTTCTTTAACAAGCTCATTCTCAACAATAATTTGCTTACTGGCTCAATACCAAAATCTATTCGGAACCTGCAGAAATTAACTATGAAGCTCCCCTGAGATCTCGAAATTTAGTGGAATTCTTTGTGGATTCGAGATGGTTGGCTTGTGTTTTGTTGGGTGGTGTATGGAATTTGAGGCGTTGGTTTTGTTGGGGAATCTGATTCACCATCTGATTCAACAAAATAATGATTCACCATCTGATTTATGTATAGATGAGAGAGTGATTTATGTAGATATATGAGAGAGAGAGAGAGAGAGAGAGAGAGAGATGAGTTATGGTGCCTGATTTATGTATAGATCATTCACCATGTTTCACCATCTTTTGGTGGGTGCCTTTTGGTGGGTGTATGTAGATATACGTTCACACACACACACACACACGTATATTATAGATGACAGAGAGAGACTTGAGTAGGCTAACATATATAGTAAGGGTAACAAAGGTATTTCACCCCTACTTTAACACTGTTAAATATAAAACTAATGGGAGGGGGAAGTTCATTTGTCAGTACCAGAAGGGAGGGCAATGATTTTGTCACTAATCTCGAGAGAGGTAGGTGAAATTCCTTCTTCTATTTAATACCCCCCTAACCATTCTTCTTTTTTCTGCCCTACCCATGCCTCTTTTACATTGCACAAGAGCAACTTCTTTTTTGCAAACCACACCCCACCGCCGCCATCACCCCCAATGCGATCCACACTCAAGCTTCGTTCTCAATAGGCGAACTCGGAATTCGAGTAGGAATTTCTGGTTGCTCTTCTTGCAAAGTTACTGATGTGATCCTCCTCTCTACCCTCAAAAGCTACTCCCAGTATTTTCTCCACTTCAAATGCAGTTTTCCGCAACCTTCACAACTATTTGATTCCTAATGCAAATATCGCTGGACGAAATCGAATAACCGGCATCCAAGATTCAAATCTTTTGCATTCCAGCGGCCTTTGATTCCACAGTGAAATCACTCTTCTTTGTTTTTACCCACCTTGCTTTCTTCCTCTTATGCTTCTTCTTTGGGGGGCATTTAGGTCCATTGCCAACAGGTCTTGATTAACAATACTCCCTGGGGTGTCTTTAACTAAGACCCCTCTATGGGTTTTATTTAATCCGGAGTGTTAATTAAGATGCCTCTTTTTTGCTACACAAACACCAGATATGTAAGGCAAGTGTCTTACCTAACCTAAGACCCCTCTTAGATAAGACATCACCTATGTCCCCATCCAAACGGGCCATTGATGTTTTGTGAAATTGGGGAATAGAGAGCAGTAGAAAATAGTTTAGCAGCTTATGGAGTTTTTTTGTTTCGAGGTATACTTGTATGGTATGGACCTTGGAATCATTTGGTCTTTTCGTTCGTTTTTTTTCCAGAAAAATACTGAACTTTGTTGCAAAATGGAGATTGTTTGTTTTCTGTTCTGGTAGACTGTTAATGCTTGGCAACCAGCATGTGACTATTGTCTTTTCATTCTTAGATTGGGTTCTTGTTATGTACTATTAGTTTGTACTTATGATCCCTTATATTTTTAATACCTACTATTTCCATCTAAATTTTGTGTTTATCTTTGTGCATGTAAAAGTGCCTAACCAGCTCGCTCATGTGAACTGTGGAAATTGCCGTACGATGCTGATGTACCCTTATGGAGCTCCTTCAGTCAAATGTGCCATTTGCCACTACATAACTAATGTCAATGTGAGTACAAAAGGAAATTTGCTTACTCTTTCAATTTAAGATTGATTCGTAATATCATGCTTTAGTTTGTATATTCCATTTCTCTCTCTCTCTCTCTCTCTCTCTCTCTCTCTCTCTCTTCGTTTTC